>CM027573.2:23565252-23594252 GCA_015852605.2 Populus deltoides | reverse complement strand
GGGGAAGAGAAGGAAGAATAGAGGAAGAACTGACGAGGAGAGTAGCATCGACCTGTTAGCTTCGCCATCGTCGTCGTCCCCAAGCACCAGCTCCGCCTCCAGTTGCACCAGGTAAGCTTCTTTTATTCTTCCCCGCTTGACAAATAATTACCTTGTCATTGTGCAAAGCATGCGTGAGTAATTCACGCATGCATGCACAGTGACCGGGCTGGTCACTGGCTTGGGCCAGTGACCAGGCCAAACTTACTGGGCCGGGCCCAGCCCAGCCCATGGGCTGAGCTGAGCCCAGCCACCAAAACAAAAAAATAAAAAAAAAATAGAAAAAAATAGAAAAATATGTGTGTGCATGAATAAAAATAATATAAATTTACTAGTTTATTCACCCACGTAGAAGTCGGGGAATAAAATACTAGTTTAATTTTATTTTATTTTTATTAGTATATTTTTTTTATTTAGCAAAAAAATATATGTGCATGTAATAAAAAATAAATTTAGTTTATATATTTATTCACTAGCGTTAGAGTCAGGAATAAAAAAATATTAATATGAATTTATTTTTGGTGTGGCTATGAATTTTTACCAACGCCGAGTTGGAATTATTAATGTAGTAGAATTTTTACCAACACCGAGTTGGAATTATTCGCGATCGAATATTCAAGCGCCCGAGTCGAATATTATAAACAAATCATCATAGCATAAGCGAATAAATGTTTAGCAATTTAAGACAAAACCAAGGAATGCGAGTTTTGGGCGGGAACGTTTAAGAGGTGATAATATCTTCCCTTTTTACGTAACCGATCCCGTGCCATAGAATCTCTGTTGACCAGTTAGGGTTCCTAGTGACCATAATACTAGGTGGCGACTCCTTAAACAAGATCTTTTTCCTAAAAGAACAAGATGCCAGAAATCTGTTCTTTTCCAAAGATTTTAATTTTTTAAGGCCGCCGCGATGTCGGGTGCGACAGAATGGCGACTCCTGAAACAAGACCTTTTTCCTAAAAGAACAAGATGCCGAATCTGTTCTTTTCCAAAGATTTTAATTTTTTATGGTCACGCGATGCCAAGTGTGACAACATGTTATTAATCCTTTGTATTATAGGACAAGAATATTTGATCTCATTTTCATTACACTTAAACACTTTCAAATCCTGTAAGTGTTATCCTGTGGAAATATAGAGATATTAGAACTTTTAATTGTATTATCTTTTCTATTAAGAGAGTTAATTGTGATGACAAGATCATACTTATATTAATTGTAATAACAAAATTAAACTTGCAAACTCCGTGAGAGTTAGGTAAAAACTCTTAATATTGACGAAGTAATTTCACTAAGAAAACATCTTGAAGAAGACATATCTTCAAGTGAAAAAAATATTGAAGAGTGTATAACTTTTAAGTGATGTGAAAATCTTAAAGAGAGAATATCTTCAAGTGGTGTAAAAATATCAGTGTGAATTCATCAAGTGGTTATTATACTATTAAACATAAACTATTGAAGGGATACAATACTCCAAGTACGGGTTAGTATTTGAGATGTATATATAAACTTGCTAAACACGTTAAAAACAAGTTTATAAATTTATTTTTTATTTTAATCATTTTAATTATATTATTGGTTATTATATTCATCGAATATTAGTGATATATATAATCCAAATCCTTTCTTAGATATTATAATTATCATAATCATTGAACAATAATAGGTTTGTGTAAAGTTCAATGAATATGGCTTGGATTCTTAATCATGCTTAAAATAATAATGATATGTTTGGGAGTGTTTTAATATATTAAATAATATATTAGAACACCCCCAAACATAGCATGGCATGTCTGATTTGTATATCATCACTTAGTATTTTTTACATTAAAAAAAAAAAAACTCAAGTCGTAAGATTTCCCTTTTCTTCTCTTTATTTGAGCCATTCGCTGCTGCTTGGATGTCAAGAAGGGTTACCTAAGAATTCTCAGAGGCCCATGTGTTTCCAAACTTCGTTATCCTTACTATGAATCCTACGTAGGGCTTTGATCGACACAGCTCAAATTAGGGCATGATTTAGGTCCTTATTTCTCAACAGCACAACTTTCTTCACCATAGGCCCAACATAGGATAAATAGCAACATGAAGAAGCCGAAGGAAGATGATAAGAACAAAAATAAATCAAGAATCAAGAACGGAAACTAATAACCAGACCTAATAAGGCCAAGTTTGACAGGGAAATCCTGCTTCTGCACAGCACTTGTAGGCGAATTTATTAGAGGTAAGCGAAATCTCACACCCACCAATTAGCTAGTGACAAAAGTCATTTTCCAAAACACAAACCGCAAAAATGCTACAATCACGACATAACAAGTTGATCACAAACATGATTTAGTCCAAAAAACATTCTTGACTCCAAAGACATGAGAGGTGCTGTTCTGTTTTTTTTTTCAAAAACCGAAGTTCCATCACTCAGCCGAAAGTTTAATTAAGATGACCAGCTTTTCCAATGGAGAACATGACGGGAAGAAGGAATTTTGTAACATATTCTTTATCGATTAACTTGAATACAAAATAATGAAGAAATTAATTAAAGAAAAAGGAGACCCGCAACATTCAATGTACGTACTCTTCATATGGTGGAGCTATAGCTGTGAAGGATCGTTATATGGATTGCCAAGATTACAATAGAGCATATGATTATACAAATTAATGGAGAATAATATAATATCAAGCTTCGATGATTTATTTTAAAACTTTTAATTTTTAAAAATATAATATCACACTCAAATAAGCATTTTAATAATAATAATAATAATCATAATTATTATTATTATTATTATTATTATTATTATTATTATTATAACCAATATACTTGTAACTTTTCTTTGAGTAAAAAAATTAAAAAAAAACACTTAAACCAATTTTTAAAAGTCATATCAAACATTAGTTAATGTTAAGAAATTAATAACTTGAACTTATTTATAAAAATCCTTTCAAATGGAATATAAATATTTATCATTTTGCATTTTGATTATATTGGGGATAATTGGGTATTGATTATACATGAGAGAGATCAATGCAAAGAAAAAAAATAAAAAAGAAAGAATTAAGAAAATATATTCTTAAATCTTGATAAAACTATTCCTATCACTTTTTCTTTTACTGGGTTAGAATAATTTTATGTATGCTTCTTCTATTCGTTCTTGTCTTCATTAATTATACATTGATAATTAACATTGATATTAAATGACTTCAAATAGTAGTATTGGTGTATGATTCATAACATACATGATGTATGATATTTTTAAAAAATATTTTTAATTTAAAATTTATTAAAATAATATATATTTTTTATTTTTAACATTAACATTTCAAAAACATAAAAAAAAAACCCTAAAAAAATATCAAAGCAACAAAATTTTAAAGATACTTTAAAAGTGAAGGGTACCACAATATCAAACTAGTAGTTGTAGGGACGTTTGACATTGCAAGCTTAAATGTTATTTGTCCAAAATTTAATTATTATTTTTTTTAAATATTTTTTTAATGTTTTTAAATTTTTTTAACACGATGATATTAAATATAAATTTTAAAAAATAAAACATTTTAAGTAATGCGATTTAAAAGGAATGGAGCAGTAAATTTATCATGGTAAGTCAAATCTCACCCCACGATAATTAATTAGTTAGTTAATAGATAGGAGTCATTTTCCAAATAATAATGTTTATACCGTACGTGAATCATAAAAATGTTACAATTATCCATATATAGTAGTGTTATTGCCGGCTATGACATAATTTCTTTGACTCGAATAATTTTAGATGTGGCATCTCGATCTTGACATGATGAGAGGTGCTAAACACTATCATTATGAACTTAATTTGTTTTCTAAATAAAATTAATTAGCTAGCACCATTAACCTTATATATGTCATGTTACAAATTGTCATTTACCGCAATTAATTTCAGCTAATTATCTTGAAATCAACTATATATTATTAAACTTGGAGCTCGAATATTATCAATTCTAATTTCTCTTATATATATATATATATATATATATATATATATATATATATATATATATATATCGAGTGTCGGACTTTTTTCACCATGCATGTTGCTTTATTAATTCATGCTGACTATGGAACTATAGACTTTGGTGGATAAGCTATGTAACATATCAAATTAATTAACAAGTAAAAGTAAACACCCCAAAGTTTACCATCTTTTATCCTAAGCTTGACACGTGGATAAATTCAGGTTACAATTCAGCGTCTTGCCTGCTTTTCGACCCCACGGTCCAACATAGCAAACACCTGTTGTTTCTATTCCAGCAAAAAAACAAATTGACTCTAACCCACAATTTCTAACCTGGAAATTAACTTTCTAATCTGAAGAATTCTCGAAAAGAAAGACAAATCTAGGTCAACAAGGCCATGAGTTCTACGATAAATCTATTTATGATCATATTGAGGCCCCCTTTTCCCATTTTCACATAAATTTTCTTTAGTGAAAGCTTCATCCTCAAAGCATTGAAACACATGCAAAACGAAGAAAATAAAACCACTGGCAAAGACATCAAAACACTTTCAAGAGCCTACTTTATTCAAAACCATTTAGGAGGGCTTTTTCTTTTGGACGGTCGATCAAGAAAGTGAAATCTGTCTCTCCTAAGGTCGGTTTATAGTCAGATACATACATACAAGCAAAAGTGTCATAAATTGTCCTGTATATATTTTCTTGACACGTCGAGACCTAAACTCTACACAAAATCAAGCATTTTGATGTATAAATGATGCAGAGCTTACGTACACACATGGGAGTTTGGGAGCTTTAATTGACTTAGAGAGTCGGTAACTAGATGTGGATTGAGCTTCTAATCGTACGAGGAGTCGACTCTTGTATGATGTTGCTTGGAAATCAATACGGTGATCTTTTGACATTATGGTTTCCTGTGGTCCTAAGTGCTCTAAATATTCAGGGATTGACCATGTATAGCTGAGCAGAACTTTTCATCCATGTTGTGAGGCTACATTTGATCCAAAAAATTTGCTCTAAACCCTCCTTGATAGTTTTCCCTCTATATATTTTCATTGTTTTAAACAACTACTGCTTGTAATTAAATGATATAACTAGTATCACTACACTTCAATTCCTACACAAAACATGAATTGGATTCAATTGATGATGTTTTGGCTAGCTCATTGTGAGATCAACAAGTCTAAGAGCATAATGGTAATACTTTCAATGCTTAAAGTTTCACAATCTCTCCTAAGATTTGATCTCAGAATTCTCAATCTCTCTGAAATGTTTCCATGAATTAAACAATTAAAAGAAAAGAGCGAAATGTTTTCTGTAATTTCTTGCACGTACAATTGAGTCTTAAGTTCAATTTTACAATTTGAGAAATAATCTCCCAGCTAATTTTTAATGGGGATGTGTAATGAATACGATGTTATTGTTTGGGGACACCCATGTAAATAAACTAGAAAATCACTATCTGGGATCAGGACGCCAAGTTCTTCAATTTGGGGAAAATAATTATAAAAGTCAAATAAAGAAAAAAGGTTCTGTCTCTCGTAAAGAAGGGAGCTTGATAAATTTTCATTTAGGGTGGCCACTGTAAAATATTAAGAAAGAAATGGAAAATAATAATTATTAATATTTGGATCTTTGGGGTCAAGATTCCCAGCTGTCTCCTCTGACCCGTTCTCCTCGTAGAAAATCCTATAGGCTTCCTAGCAACTAGATCGATTTATTTGAAACTCCACTTTCTTTTCATTTACGCGTAAGGAAGACCAAATATACTAATTTAATTTTTTCATGTAGAATTATTAATTCAATCTAGAAAATTTAAGTTATTACATGAGATTCTAAAATATAATTTATATTATTTTTTAAAGCACCTTTTCAAATGAAAATTTTTTTAACTTAAAACTTGTATATATTTATATTACATTGTACTTACTTTTTATCAAATAAATAAGGATGGTGAGATTTGAATTTGTAACCGCTTGGTCATTAAGATTTTGATACCATATCAAAAAATCAATCCAACTCAATAACTTAAATTGTTAAATAAATTCTCAAGATATAATTT
Source organism: Populus deltoides (assembly GCA_015852605.2). NCBI lineage: Eukaryota > Viridiplantae > Streptophyta > Magnoliopsida > Malpighiales > Salicaceae > Populus > Populus deltoides. The sequence continues at coordinate 23,588,170 of CM027573.2, read as the reverse complement.
ATATTATTTTTTAATAATTTAAATACCTAAAAAAGTAGAAATTTGCTAGAAGTTCCATGTTCTCAATGATATAAAAATATCACTTAACATGAACAACACCTACCTCAGGATGACACTTGGTTAGTGTTTAGTTAGAAAATCAAAATAAAAAATATAGAGTTAAAGTTTCCATGTTTTTCTTGTCTTAAAATAATAAAAAGTGTATTATAAAACTTTTCCAAAGATATATTTATTTATATATCTCTATTTTCATTCCATTAACTAATTAATACTTTTATAAATATACTTTCTATATAAAAACTAACTAAACACAACTTGGAAATGTTGATAGAGGCAAGAAGGGAAGGAGACACCTTTTGCTCACTTCAAGAAACTATTCAAAGGCTATTCACTTGAGGTTAGAAATTGCCTTTCTGCCCTGGCATGCATCCTTGCCCTAAAGCTTGAACTGTTCCAACATAATTGACCATGGATTTTAGGCATGTGCACGGAAAGACAAGAAAATACAATCCAGCTAGCCTGAGATTGCATTTTGTTTTCTAGTGATTGATTGCTTGACTTTATCATTAGGTGTCGTGAAAGAGGTTGCAATCAGAGAATGGTTTGTATGAAATCTGATTAATCTTCCAAGCAATATACCGAACTTTGAACCAACCTGCACGCAGGAGTACTTTCGTTTACAGTCTGGGCAAGTGAGCATCGTAGTATGCTGCAAGCTTTACACGTAACAGATTATGTATAAATTATTTTTCTGTCATGTTTTACGTTTTGACGTGAGATTCATCTCCTATACCCTTTAATTTTGTAAATCAAGATACGGATAGAAAATATGTTAGAAAATAATAATTTTATGAGTTTAAATTTTAGACTTTATAATTTATTAGAATTTTAATAATTAAATAGTTATGAGTTTGAATTTTATAATTTATATTTATTTGATAAAAATTAAATATAAAATAGAATAGGCTTATACAAGTTTTAAATCTAAAATGTTTTCACTTGAGGAGATGTATTACAAAATAATATAAATTATATCTTGAAATTTTACCTAATAACTTAAATTTTTAAATTGAATTAGATTTTTAACAAAATATAACTTTATGATTTGAATTCGATTCTTTCTACAAGTACATTTTCTCGTGTTGTGTCTTGATGTGATGTCTCTAATATTATTGTAAAGTTCTGATATATAGTGTTATTTTTCTTAAAGTTCTCAGTTTGTATATTTTTCTTGGTTTTTTATATCACAATTATAATTATGATGATTTTAATATATATCTACTGATATATGTTTTATTTTATTTCTTCCGCTTATTAAAAAAAAATTGTATAACCCTCTAATTTTTGTTATTGAAAACAATAAAAGGCACGTTTTACTTTGCATAACTCTTGACTCTTGAGACTTCACAATAGCTAGCTAGGCCTAGGCTTAACCATATTGAAGTTTTCTTCTTCAAAGTCAAAGAAACTAATATTGGAAATATCGGACTATATCTTGTTGTTGTCGGTTGGTCGAAAATTAAATTGCTCTAAACGGCCATGGAAACATTGGAGGATCCTCGCTGACAGTTCTGCTCTTCTCTCCTTGGTATCACATATATTATTTTTGTTACTTTGGGTTTATCAATTAAATTGTAGCCATATTGTTGATTAATAATTTATAAATTAAATTCAGTATTCAATAAACAGGGAGATAAAAATAAAAAATAATTTTTTAACAAGAAAATTCTGACCGTATATAATTCTCTTTTTTAATGTCTGTATATATATATATATATATATAAAATCCTCTATATAAAGAAAAGCCTTAACCTTAGAAAAACGGTAAACCCTAATAATAATTACCAGGTCAACCAGTAACTAAAACCAAGACCTAAATCAGTGGGACCCATTTCTCCTATAATTGAGTCCACATGTAAATGACGTCATTATAACATCTCTGGTTTGAAGATAATAAAGAGACAAAAGCAGCACAAGAGGCAAGAGCCACGCCATGGTTTTCAATAAAGCAAGCCGTGGTCCCCACTTTCAAAAAACATAAGTCACCGCTAAAGCATTGACACGTGCACACTTTTATCCGTCAAAGCTTTCATAATCCCCCTGCATTTATGTAAATTACTACTTTAATAGTACGTGAAAGGGCAGTTAATCCTACAGGTGGCAGGGACACTTGTACACTTTACATGCTCCGGCTGTTACTCGCCGGAAAGGTCGCCGGATTTTGACTGTTTTCGGGATCTTTGGAGCCGTATCTTACTTCCCTATGATTGCTTGATTGTACAATTTTGTGATCTTTCCATTTTTATTTTCGATTTATAGTGTATTAATTCACAAAAGAAATCTTATTACACAATATATCTCCTTTTGAATTTAATTCTGAAGTAATATTAATATGGAAACAAATTATTAACTTCAACTTGAAAACAAACACCTCAAAAATGGTGTTTTCCTTTTTCTTGTTCGATAAGACACAAGTATTAATTTAAAAATATAAATCTTTTTTTTGAATATCAAATATAAATCTTATGTGTATAGAAATTCAATTATTAAAGTTTTTATATTAATTAAGTAATGGGTACGTACGTGCGTGCGTGATAGGAAGAGAGACATTTTCTTTTTATGATCATTAATAAAAGTAATTAAATCCAAGAAATGGTAATGTGATTGTAATAAGATGGCATGTTAATTAATGGGATAAAAGAAGTGAACGGAGTGATCAACAATGGAAACTTCTACTTAATATAGACAGGAAAGAAAACATGGGTAGCTCGCTTGCTGATAAAGTAATTAAGGTAAGAAAATTCAAATTAGTACTTAATTATTATTTGGATGGGAAAATTAAAGAAGAGAACTATTCTGATCAATTTCATTGATTTCAATACATTACATTAGATTACATGAAGTTAATAGCATCCAAAATATCTGGGATTTCGAATTTCAAGATGTTGCTGCAGTTGCTTTCCCTCTCATCTTCAGCGCTGCTGCTATTGATGTAAGTTGAATTGGAGTTCAATGGCGTAGGACTTGAAGAAGGAGTTGATAAAACTGAAGCAAAACCAAAGTTCTGGTTGCTGCTGTTGGAGATAAAAGTCGAGGTCTCGGAAGAAGGGTCCATAAGGTCAGACCCATAGTAGCCGTTGCTGTTGTAACTTGATACAACAGGCATATAATAATCTTAGCTAAATTGGAGCCCATTCCATTGCTTTGCCACTGATCATGAGTACTGAACTGAGAATTTGGAGAGCTAAAGTTGGTAATGGTACTTGACTGGTATTGGTCCACATTAGGGTCCATAATTCGTGCTTCGTTAGAAAATGTAACACAAGGGCTGGTAGTCAATGTGGTGCAAGTAGGCATTTCTTGACCTGGGGTTTGAAACTGGTTATTAGCTTGATGAATCATCGATTCGTATTGGCTTTGTTGGACTTGTGGGTTGGGAAGATGGTTTTCTTCTTGACCATTTTGGATGACGAAGTTTTGGGTTTGGTCACGTTGAGAAGATAAGAGAGATGTTGCTAGCCTTAGAAGTCCTGGGTTCACTAAAGGTTGGACACCAAGCATTCTTGACATGTTCATTTGATCAGAGGAGTTGTAAAGAGATGAGCTCAGGATTGAGGAGAGTTCAAGAAGATCAAGTCTTGGACTATGAGTCACCGGATCAATTCCCATTCTTAGAAGCCTCTTCCTAATGTGTGTGTTCCAGTAGTTCTTGATCTCGTTGTCTGTTCTTCCAGGCAATCGAGCAGCAATGGCAGACCACCTATAATCAATAAATCAAACAAATAAAAAAAAAAAGTAAGTTAGAATCAAACTATGGAAAAATTAACCAACCATGCATGTATGCCTGTGAATACAAGACTTACTTGTTTCCCAATATACTATGCAGCTGAATTATTGTCTCCTCTTCTTCGAAAGAAAACCGACCTCTCTTGATATCAGGCCTCAGATAGTTAGTCCAACGAAGACGACAACTATTTCCACACCTTTGCAACCCTAAACAGAACAAGAAAAACCCATCAACACGAACTCCACAAAATCTGACAGTATCAAACCGATATACAAATTAACCAGTAATTAACATACCAGCATTCTTTGGAAGTGTCCTCCAGTTTCCATAGCCGTGTTTTTGTATGTAATCAACCAGCTTCTGATCCTCTTCCGGGGTCCATGGACCTTTCTTTAGCCCATTTTGTCACAACAAGGTGCTCTACCCATGCTGCAGTAGTCTCAACGGCTAGGTATAGTAAGTAATTATAGAGAGAAATTACACGGAGGTAGAGAAGGTGAGATTTATCCTTTAGTTTTCGAACAAGGGAAATCGAAGTAGCGTCCGTATGGGCATCATATACTTGAGTGTGTATACTATAAATAGTAATCCAAGCGAAGGGTAGGAAACAAAATGAAGTCAACAGGATTTGGTGCCGTCCTCTGCTTATCAATAATGCCACTTGTCCCTTCTCTTTGAAAACTAAAATAAAAATATAAACTCAATCTTTCTCTCTACGTACGTACAAGCAGCAGCAGCAGCAGCAAGCAGCAGCAGCAGCAGCAGCAGCAGCAGCAGCAGTAATAATAATAATAATAATAATAATAATTTTGTTATGCAAGATCTTACTCTATATATATATATATATATATTAATAAGGGGTCTCAAGTCTTATTCATAATAATATATATATCATTTTCGGGCTGAAAGTGCAATCCACGCTTTCTAGATTCATATTAGCTGTCACCAACGTGAAAAAGGCCACGTACTCCAATTTCTTAAACATTACCTTTGCTACAGGGTTTCTTCTCGATCTTCTTAATTCAATTCATGCATGGCTCCATTTCACAACTTAAGATGGCTGCCTTGAGCTTGTGATTGATTTAATTTTTTTATTTTACAGTGAAAATACTATTTTTGTCCCCTTTTAAATTAACATGAACTCATCATGTTCTATATAGGAGAACATACTTTGCTCTCGAGGCTGAACTAGAAAAACAAATTATTGGGTTAATTATTTTTATTAAAATAATATTTTTTTAAAAAAATAATTTTAATATGATTAAGTTTGAATTGGGTTTGACAAGGTCACTATAATTTTATCTAAATCAACTAAAATTTAACTGGTCAATATAATTTCTCCAATTCAACTAAAAACATGGTGGAGATCATGCCTGAATTTCAAATTTTTTGGATTAACCCAGCCAGCTAGCATGACTGAATTTGGGCGTAATATACGAAGGGAAGTGTATTTAATTCACTACGGCAATATTAGAGTTAATTACGTTTTAATTAATTTTCGCCGAAATACAGGAACATATATATATATATATATATATATATATGAAGGAGTTCTCCTCCATTCATTTTGCAGATAAGATTTTTATTTGAGTTTATATATTTTTTTCTCTTTATCTGATGTTGATGAGAAAAACAAGTTTTATATACACGTGGCCTCCTTCAAGTCAACGATATGCTTTTTTCATTAAAAAAAAATGTCGTGACTTTTCTAAGGTCATTTCTAATACATGAATTTGGCATACAAATTACGGATTAATTCATGAAAGAAAATATTTCTTTAGAGTTTTAGGCTTTTATAGCTCATTTATGGGTACATGGAATATTAATTTAATGACATAAGAAATGATTTTTAAATTTTCTATTATAAGATTGGAATGGAAGGAGATTTTTATTCTTTTATAAAATTGTGAAATTTGTCAAAAAAGGCTCAAGCTTGGAGCTTTATTCAGCATTATAACACTCAATTCGGATCAAAATCTAGATCAAGGGTTGACTTGTATATATGAGATAATGAGTCAATCAAAAGCATAATTCTTTTTAAAAAATAAATAATATTTTTTTATATTCATGTTTAGCAAAAAAAAAAAAAAGACCAACGAAAACAGGTTTGATTAGGGTGAATACAAAAGGACTAGAACACGTTCGTAGCCTGACTGGCTTGGACGTAGGAATTATACTTAGTCCGCCCGACCTTTGATTTTTCGTGTTCATGTTTCAGCATTAATGCAAATGCACAAGAGCCAACTAATCAAAAGGAAGGATTTATCTAATTTTCATGCACTCATCGTCATCGTCTTCTTCTTCTTCTTCTCTTTCTTTTATGGAATAGATTTTTCCATTGCCGATGGTTTTACAGTACTAGTAGTGCTTATAATTTTGAAATGTGATTTATATATATAATCATTGAAAGTATATAATTGAAAGTTTATTGAAAAAAGTCTTAAAACCAAAGACAAAAAAACAAAACAAATTAAAAATGACTAGCTAATATTTATTATGTGATTTTAAATTGATTTTATTATGTTACTGAAAGAAATATTTAATTATCAACGTTATCACAACGTCCATTATTCTCTTTCTTCCTTACCCACAAGTACTAGAGTGTTTTCTGTCAAGCAAAAATGTCAAGAACTCAACTCCGTTGACTTTCGACAAATTGATTGAGCAATTATTTCTGGGATCATAGCTTCTCTTCATGAGTAGACTAAGAACAGCTAGCACCTCAGCAAATTAAATTAAAGAATTATAGACACTACTTTCCAATATATTTTTCTGGGGCATAGTTTTTTGTTTATGACACTACTTTCCAACAGTAGTTCATAAATCTGCTGTCTAGATTTATTATAACCTTATATTTCATGATCGGTTCTTGCATGTGTGTGTGTATTTCTAGATTATCTCCACTTAAATTATATCGTATAATATGATAATAGCATGATTTGTTTATGTCACCAAAAGGGATATATAAATTTCATGACTAACCCAATTATGAGTATAAGAAGGTTCATCAAAAGTGTAATATAGCTAACTTTGAGGAGTGTAGCTGAATTGGTAAGGCCCCGGAGTTTGCTATCTAGAGGTCACTGCCGTTAAGTGTCACAAATCTCGGGGTCCATTGGAAGATTATATGGTCGTTAACCCAGGATTTCGGGAAATTAGTCGGGTGCACATAAACTAACCCAAAAAAAAAATATTAGCCTTTTTTTTGGAGGGAACTTTTTGGTTGCAGAATTCGAAACCAATATGAACACAGATTAGAATGGCATCTAACTGTAAGTAATTAACATCTTGAAAAAACAAAGTGAAAAAAACTGCAAAAAGATCATGTTAAAGGAAGCCGAAAAGAAAGAAAAAGTTTGAAAAAGAAAAGTGTTTATTTGGGACTTATTAGCAGCTGGTCTAAGCTAAGACTAATGATGCCCAGCTTTTAATAAGGTCCTGCAACTTTCCACACTCAAATAGTGGTAAAACCTTTTTTATTCCTTTCTTTCTTTTCTCATCTCCCCACTTTTTGTTCTTCTAAATAAAGTCATGAAAATAGTTAAGATTTATAGCACTAAATATATGGATTTATTTGAAATTGTGTCGACTTTTATGTGATCTTTCTCTCATTTTTCAATTTTTATGGCCATATATATATATAAATAATGTAAGAATTGAATTAAGAAAAAAGGTACTTCATCTAAAGCTTTCTTTAATCAGAAGTACTTGCCTCCAATTCATATATATGGTAGATGACAAAACTTGAAGTAAGAAAATATTTTTTTATTTATTTCATAGTCAAGGGATTTCTTTGGTTAGGTTTTTCGCATTTAGTTCGAGCATAGACAAATCCTCTATAATATAATTAAAAAATTCTTTAAGAAAATTTCTCCGCGCACAATGTAACTAGAGATTAGAAAAACAAGAAAGCATGTCTCTCGTTTATCATTATTTCACCAACTCCTTGCGTGGAAATTAAATTATAAACAAAATGATTATTCAATATTCATCATATAAGCTCTTGTTAATTTGGTATTGCGTTCCAAACATAAATTAGTTAAATTTTGAATTTTTTTATTTAAAATTAATTTTTAAATATTTTAAATCGTTTTGATGTGTTGATATTAAAAATAATTTTTAAAAATACAAAATATATAGATTTCTAATATATTTCCAAATAAAAAACATGCAACTTACATTCATTTAGTAAAAGCACTTTTTCCTTATTATATCCTAAAATCAAACTGTAAAACATGAGGATAATCATCCAAATTAATATCATATTTGCATGAATGACGACCTCTTTACATATAATATTATTAGTAGTCAGTAGTTTCTATAAATTAATAGCTTTTGCATAATACTTTGTTCTAATTAAAAAAATCTGCCGATTGATTAGCCTTAAACGTGTAATCATACAAGAAGCTTAATCACTCTCCAAAGTTGAGGGCCACGCACTGGAAACATAGGTTTCCAAGATCTAACCATCAATAGGCTGCCACGTTTATATTTCCTGACGACTCATGTCTGGCGCCCTCGACAACAAGAAGTCTTTGCTTCTTTTTTTTCCCTTGACATCAACGAATTATCTATGGATGCAATATTATATTTGGTTGATTATTGTAGCCAGTAGCCACAAACCAAGCCATATCTCTAGTGGGATAATCAAGCAGTGTGTGTGTGTGTGTCTATATATATATATATATATTGGATAAAAACAGGATACAGGATTAATTCCTCCCTCTTGAGTTCAATTTTCACACACACACACACACACACAACAATGAAGTATTTTGAATTAATAATTTAAGTAAAGTTTATTGTATGAACCGAGCATATATATTGGATAAAAAACAGGATTAATTCCTCCCTCTTGAGTTCAATTTTCAACACCATATTGTACAATTATCATATATATATGGTAAGTGTACGATAGCTAGCTTTCATGTGGAATTACTATTCTTCACCATTTGAAAATCGTGAAAAATTGTCTTAATCACCTCCAGCTAGCAAGCCATCAACGTAAATTGATATGTAAATGGTCAAATATTATTATATCCATCGATCCTATATTATTGTTATATTTCTACCAATTTTTCTCTATAAAGCTTGACCCTATCCCTCATCCTCATTGGCTTGCTTGTGTGCCCTTCTAACCTTGGTGTATCAATTATTAATCTCTATTCATTTGTTTAGAATTAACCCCTTCGCTTAGCTTCCCATAAAAAACTCAAGCTAGAACAATAAAAATATTCATCTTCATAGAATGAAGGCACCACTATATATATATATATAGTGAAGCTTTTAATTAACTAAAATATACTGATAAAATTGATGAAGATTAACACGTGATCCGTCATCTCAGGCTTGCTCGATGTCTCCGTGCTTGTTGTCATGGAGACACCCCGTGTCAAAAAAACTAATTAAAATGGCCTTATCAGCATATTTGTGGATTAACAAGTAGAGATTAATGCTTAATCATTGAAAACATCGATCGTGATTGCATCTCCTACTTGATATGGTAACTACTTGTCCGATTTTCAGGGTTTGCTTTGTGCACGGGTTACCCAAAGAAGCTAGTTGCATACGTGGTACGTACGCTGAGCTCCATCGTGATCGATCGATGTCCATAGCTAATTTATGTAGTTGTGAGCTGTTCAATTTCTCCAGCAATCGCTTAATGTATGTATTCTCAACGACCATCTAATTTATTTAGAGCTATTTTTAGATATGAGATCCAAACATTTGTGGATGCTGTGCCACCTTGTTACTATTTTAAGCTTAGCCATGAACTTCATTAAATATTTAGCACGTAGCTAGTCCCTATCTGGGTGACGGAGCCTGAGCTTATTTTTAATTCTAATTATCTATCATATTCATCGCGATGATCGAAGGTTCAGTGTTTTGTTTATAGAGAGAAGAACACATCTGGCCCTAGAGAAGTATCGAGAAATTTCCCGTGATTTTTGTGCTTTAATTGTCCGTCCAACCCTGGTGTACGTACGTGGGGCAAGTTAGCAGTGAATCATGATAATTTCTTGGAACGGTGATTGAGATAAGCCATGATTTCTGAGCTAAAATTAACGTGGCCAAAGAAGATTGGTTTGAAACCAAAAGGTTCTTATGTACAACTTCACATGTTTGACTTTACATTTATTGGTACAACGAAACAACGATGTACGAGACACACTTGGACATTTTAGTCGCGCTATCTTATAGGCTGAGTTAAATTCTTCTAATATAAAAAAAATATTTATATAGTATTAATTTTTTTAATAGAAATAAATTTAAATTATGTAAGAATTGATTTGATGAAACCAGTTAATTTTACAGGCCTAAAAACAACTCACATAATCCCGAAAAATATAATTTAACTAAAAAAATTTAAGATGAGATTTTTTTAATATTAAGATAACAACATGTTAGATTGGCTTAGATTGGCCCGAGCTAACATATCAAATTTGTATTTCAGGTTATAAGATTATGATAACTCCATGAAAAGTAAATCAAAATAAATTATAAAACATAATTTTCACTCAATTCAATGTCAAATGATGAAATTAAAAAACAAAACTAAAAAATAACCTATAAAAGCAACAAAAGTTCAATCCAAAACTCATGACCCATGTTAGAAAACCGAGATAACCTCATGGAAAGAAAATCAAAATAAATTATGAATTTCAATCCCCAATCAGTCTAATATCGAAGAATAAGATTAAAAAAAACCAATTAAAAAAGAAACAATCATTTGCGGTAATCAAAGATTAAAAAAAATCATAATCCAATGTTAAATAGTGAAATTAAAAAAATATATTAATTAAAAAAAACTTGCATGTATAGCAACGCCCTAACCCCGCAAACCATGAGCACATGATTGAGATAATCACAGAGAAAGAAAAGTGAGAAAAGAAAACGCAAAGACCAATTATGAAAAAAATTAAATGTTAAGGATGAAATTAAAAAAAAATTAGGATATTTGATCTCGTAACACTAGTGTTGTACTAAGTTGTGTTTAACAACTATGTTTTTTAGAATGTATTTTTATATATATAATCAAATGATTATATGGGCAAATAAAAGGTAAAAAAAATCACAGATGAAAGCGAATTGAATCAAACCATGAAGTTTAACTATGAAACAATCTAATGTTGAATATAAAACTTGAAAAAAAATCAGGTCAACCATATTAACTCGTTAAACTCGTGACTATAGGCACACAATTGAAATAACTCCATAAAAAAGAAAAGTGAAAAAAAAAAGCATGAAGATCAATTCCTAAAAAATTAAATGTTGAAGGATGAAGAAAGAAAAACTAAAAAGGACCAATGTCAATCCATGTTAATCTTTGAAACACCTGGTCATCATCATGAGACCGGGGACTTAATGCGTAGAGAAGGAAAATAAAAAAAACAACAAAAATAAATTCTCAATAAAAAAATGTCGAGGCATGAAACTTTTTTAAAAATCATTCTAAAAAACCAAGGAGAAAAAGATATGAGTCAACCACGGTTAACTTCGCTAACCTTATGATCACGAGAACAAAATTGGAATAACCCTTTAGAAAAAAAGTGAGAAAAAAGAACAAAGACCACCTCTATATATATATATATATATATATATATTGGATGATGAAATTGAAAAAATAATTAAAAATAACGCGAAAAAAAGTGTGTTAACTTTCAAAACTCAGTGATCGTGGTCATAAGACTCAATTTGACCATGTAGAAGACAAACAAAAAAAAACAACAAAGCAAAATTCTTAATAAAAAAATGAGTCAAGCCGAGTTAACCCGCCAACCACGTGACCATGATCATTGGATTTGGATAATCCTATAGAAAGAAAAGCAAAAAAAAAACACGATAAATATAAAATATTAAAGAATAAAATTAAGAAAAAATATCAATTTTATAAAAGGACCTAAAAAGACCAAAAGTCAGATCATGTTAATCTTCGAAACTTGTGGCTCAATAAAAAAAATCAAGAGATGAAATCTAAAAAAAATACAATTAAAAAGATCCAAAACAAAATAAACATTAGTAAAAAAAAATGGAGGGACAAATTCGACATAAGAAAAAATTGAAATCAAATTATGAAGAATGAAATTGGAAAAAAAATTAGTGGAAGGATTTAAAAATATCAAAAGAATGGGGATCAAATTTGATATAAAAATCAAATAAAGCCTAATGATTAGGGATGAAATGAAAAAAAAATCAATAAAAAAAGATAAAATAAATAAAATAAATAGTAATCAAAATAATAAGAACTAAATTGAATATGAAATGTAAATGGTAGGATATTTTCATGCTTTGACCAAGCATTTTTTTTATTAATATTTTATATTTATGAAAGACTAAATTGTTGCTAACTCAACTAAATTATATATAAAAAAAACCAAAAAAAGATAGAGAAGAAAAGCCCCTTTGAAAGAAGCTTTATTTTTGTCGGGACAAATAAATAATTTAAATAGGCTTAGAAAGTTAAAATATTTAAAATGTCTTTGGATGCAAGTTAATGTTTTTATTTTTATTTTTTGTTTATAAAACTAATTAAATCATTTAATTATTCGTAATAGATGACTAATATATTCAGGTGAAAAGATTGATTTACCTCTCATTTACTAGGTTAGTGTATATTTTTTTTTAAAAGATTAGAGTGGAAAAAGAATTGTTCATTGCTACACTACATGGCTCAGTTTTTATTTAATTTAATTTAGTGGACCGACATATTTTGGACATCGTGCCATATGCATGGCATATGATAGCAAAAGCTAAGGTAGGTCTTAGAGGTTACTGGACCGCGAAGGCACGAAATGAATGTAATCTCGAGATGTGTGCTAGTGTTACAGAAGTGCTTAACCCTATCATTGGAGATAAATTAGGCCGGTGTTTTTTTTTTCAAAAAAGACAATTGTATGCGATTTAAAATTAATTGGATAATCCAAAAACTAACCTTACTTGGATTTATTATTTATTTTGAATTGTATTTTATATTGAAAAAACCAAATTTGACATAGTAAATTGACCTACAACTAAGTTAATAACTCTGATCAAATTAAAACCAGTAAGATTTTTTTTATTAAAAAATCAAAATAATATCATTTTAAATAAAATAATTAATTAAGTAAACCGAAGATTTGGTGGACAGTTTGTCCTATGATCGGAGATGAATTAGGCCGGTGTTTTTTTTAAAAAAAGAAGACAATCGCATGCAATTGAGAGCAGTAAGGCGGTAAAAAAAAAAAAAAACCACTCCTGTATATCAAGGCATGGCCGTCCCCACCCTTAATAGACAATTGTCAGCGTGTAAAACTGTTGTAGCTGCCAATACAGGAGGAACTACAAAAACGAAATTCAACATTTGACAGAGAGAAGTAGCAGCCATAGCTACAACGAGTTTTCACTTTCCAACACGAAACAATAACTTCGTATCTTGCATGTGGTGACAATTAATATGAATTGACAATTCTGTAGCGAAAAAACACACAAAGAAAGCTGCACCAAAGTATTTTGACTGTGATACCATCTGAAAATATTAAAAAATAATTTTAAATAAAAAAATTAAATTTAAAATAATATAATTTACACCGATTACTAAACAAAACCTTTATCCCTCGGCATGCGTGGATAAATGTTAACCAAGATCAAAACAAATAGATGATGAGTTCAGTTCTGGCAACAAGTGTCTGAAGAATTTCTTGTCAAATTTTAAAAATCAGTAATTCATAGTACCATGAACATTTCAAAGCTTGTGCAAGATTGAAATCCACTCACATGCATCCACAGATTATTCATCTTGGAACACTCTAGTATTAGCATGATGAATACAGTGACTCACACAACATTAATTAATGAACAATAAAATGGGTTCCTTCCTCTTTTCCTAACCCTGCAAATTAACACTCAATCATCACTTCACGAGACGTCATGCATTGCGTTGCTAATTTAGAGAGAAGAAAAGACCAAAATCGACCACGACATGCTACCCACCGGACCACTGCGTATATGAAAACCACTAGTTCCTTAGACGTGCATTAATTTAAGTCTCCCTTTCACATGTACGTCAAAATGTCATGCTGCGCTACCAATCCTATAGGTCATTCACACATAAAAAATGACAAGGATTCATCCGCCTGAAAAAAAAATAGAATATTCAGCAGTGACTTCTGGTTCTCCATTTCATAATTTCTTGGAGTTTTGCTTCTAATGGCTGATAAACTCAACCTAAGAAACTTTGAAGAAAATGCACTTTGAATGGTCTAGCATGATAATTCACATGTGCACTTTTGTGAACTGAGATTAAGATCATCTAAAGAATTGCAGGTTTGCAGAATGAACTGAAGTTCTAACCAGAATGATGGTATTCACCGTTAAAAAATCATTAAGTAGAAGAAATCATCTCCAGGATCTGGTTGTGTATAGTGCCATTAGTCACAAGAACGCCCATTGAAGGGAATAGGATTCTTCTTTCAACTTGATCTGCAGCAAGATCAATATCACTGCCTTTCCAATCAGTCACCTATCAAACATAAGCATGTTGTTAGAATTAAGAAAAGTTATTATATACTAAATCACCAAAATTTTGTTCCAGCTCATTTATGCGAGATTTTGATTTTTTTTTTTTATGAAAGCAAACTAAAAATAAAAAAGATAAGGCCAAGCTTGAACATGATCAGCAAATGGAGTCTTTTAGCTTATTGAGTCAACAAAGTGAACAGCCAGGCGTGGAAACACTGAAAGTGAAAAGAAAGCAGATCCCCAATAAACAAGGATCAACATAGCAGTCTTTGATTGATCTGTGAAGAAAAAAGGACGGAAGAGGAAAATTTTCGGTTTGACAGAATTAGGAAACTTTAGGAATTAGTGTATCCAGCAGCTTGTTTATCTTTCAAAATAACAACCTAAATTAACTCATCAACAGACCAATGCCAATAATTCAATCCAAATATAAAGTCGCATGCACACAGACAAAAATCATGCAACTTCACAAGAGTTCAGTGAAGATGCTTTTACCTTCCCCCCAGCTTCATGGACACATATTATGCCAACAGCATGATCCCAAGCCTATAGCATAAATTTGTTGAAGAATTAGGTAATGCTACAGCAATTTTGGTATTCATTTCTCTTCAGATTAAGCAGCATTATACCTTGATAATTGTCTGAGCTCTTGCTCGAAGAATGAAGACTGATGCTCTACCTGAAGCCACCATCAAGTACTTGCACAAACTGCATAGAACATAACTTTTATCATGAAAATGACATGGAAAACGATCCAAAATTGATGTGATGGACCTGAAAAATAACTTGAAAAATAAAAGGAAGGAGTTGTAAAGCAGAAATGTAGAGCTGAAGCACAAACAAAGGGTAAAGTATTGAAGCACAGATGCCTAAGTTAAAAATTAAATGCACGAAAGTAGGGGGCTGAAACACACAGGTTGGGAGATGAAGAACTAAAGCATAAACTTAAACATCACATTGCTTTTTTTAAAAAAAAATCTCACCTACTATTCTAAAGGTGTTTTGACAGATGCTTCACAATTAGTATTTCAAGAGCCAAAGTTGAGGACTGAATTGTATTAAATAAACAGAGAAAAGCTTCATTCATCACTAGAGATTATGTGATGAAAAAGTTTTTAAACAACTTTTCATGAAATAGAAAATGTCTATAAAAGTGCAGAAAACTCATTGCCAAGAATTTTTAGCTTTTGGAAAATATAGAATTGAAGAATGCTACGTATTATTCTATATGCTGGTTAAAGAGTAAAATTGAAGGATGCTGCCTATTATTCTAGATACTTTCACAACTAGATTGAAACCAAATACTTGATTTTGGAGATCCACTTTAGTAATTTGCATGGTTAACAATAAGAAACTTTGAGACTGATGAGAGAAAGAGATAAAGGAGTTGAGGGATTGACCAGAACAAAAACAAGATTAAAATCTGAAACAAACTTGCCATGGAAAGAGGGATATGTAAATGGATGGAACGAAGCATAAGTGCAATATGATAGAGGTGCAAGAGTTTGTACAGAACATAACACAGAAAAAGATGTGACCACTGATAAAATATAAGACACGCTCCAAACAGACAATAAAAAATAGAAGAACTCTTAAAATCAATGAACTCTATATCACAACAACATGGCAATTAAACTAGGCATATATAAGTAGCATGATTGAGTTAAACAGCAGGTGAATAAGACCAAACCTTCCACAACATGTCGGCAAAAGGAGAATCTCTTTATCGCTCACACCGTCAGCCTCACTTGTTGCGCTGAAAAATGCTGATAGTGGCACTGACTCCCATGTCTGACTATCTGAAATGCAAAAACGTGCTTTGGGTACTAAATGGCATCCATCAACAAAGCACCTAGTCCAACCATTAGGCACTTTGGCTGAAACACCCATCAGATCTGATAGCTGCCTTGCCCATGTTCCACAGCCAACATGGGCCACCATCAAAATCCCTGATCTGGGGGGCACACTTTCAGATCCTTGAACATCAATGGTGGAATTGTAGGAACTAGCCTCCTTCCAGTTAGGGCAGCCCATGACACCTAATACAATGTCTCCTTCAACTACAAGAGCCAAACCTACCTGAAAAAATTGCAGTTTTCATTAGCCAAAGGAGACAGCTAAGGGGATAGCTGAACAAAAGTGAATGTAGGGGAAAGAAATTTTATTTTAAGGAATATACCAAAGAAGCCGGAGAAGACAAGTACATGCAACTTAAATTGTTTCCTTGGAAACCAGGGACTTGGCTTCAATTTTTTTGTTTCTGTTAAAGGCTCAATCCAGAAACTACAAATTACAATAGAATAAACACATAGCACTTGGCGTTGTTCAATATAACAGGCCATATCAAGGGTAGTCACATAGCTTAACTGGTTTTCCTTGAACAGAAAGCTTTATCTAGGATCTTTGAGGGTGGGCAATCATGTAAGGCTCATTTCATACAAGGATGGCAGCATCTAGATATTAAAATTATGAATTTGAATGACAGAAAAAGCCTACATACATAACAATCATTGGAAGCTGTAAAACAATCTATCTTCCTACCCAATAAGATAATTCGTCCACAAGAGTAACAGTTCCAGCAACAGTAAAAGAATATGTGTGCATGCAGGAAACCTTCCAACAGGTTATGTATATGTACGTCGCTTTAAGATGGAACTATGAATGTGTATTCCAATCAGCATGCCTTAATTCAAAATAAAGCATCATTCAGGTGTTTTAAATTACGTTTACTATAATTAGTCTCGGCAATTTATGATAGAACCCTCCATTGTCAACTGTATGCAGCCTACAACTGTAAGTTCCAACTAAATTATATCTTCCTTAGGAGATCAAATGCTTGGATGAACAGATATTCATCAGGAACCAGCTCTATCAGTATCTGATACCTTTACATTAACACCAGTCATTACTTTAAACATAGTGATAATAGGACCAAGATATTCCAGACTGTCAAATGTAGCTGCTAGAAACAAGCCTGTCTAATTTGTTAACAAGAAGGCACTTTTTGTAGTAGACAAACAATTATTATCATTGTCACACCTTATGAATTTAACAATTTTTATCATACTGTGCCAAGCAATCCTTTCCAATTTCATAAAAGTTCTAAGAAAAAGACAGCAAACATAATGCTTACCACATACAGGGCCTCACTTCCTTTCAAAAACCCTTTGGTTCCATCAATTGGATCCAGTACCTGCATTGAGTTTAGATTAAGTGATAATCAAAGTGGTAAAGACCAGCTGCAAGCCTTGATGCAAACACAAGAGAAAACCTATGATACTAAACACCAAGTAATAAGATGCTAGCAGCAGACCACTCCCACAACTATATTGTCGAAAAAGAGATATGCTCAACTTACTAAATCTACTCTGTCCAAATAGTTACTAAAGACACGCAAATAATTTGAATGATTAGATCCCACTATACAAATAATAAATAGCTTGACTGAAAATTTTCACTTTAGTAACTGGGAGCTTACTTAGACTTACCCAGTATGTGGCTGGCCTGGTTCCATAGACAATAGCATTCTTTCCTCCTCTATCAATTGCTTCCAAAACATCAGCATTTGTCAAAGGCTTATCATTGGAGCTTGCTTTATCAGTAACCACACTCACAACAGAATCCACCAGATTATTAGAACGGACAAAATCAGAATCCTCTTCAGCCACCAATGGAATAGAAGGGAACACTTTACTCAATTCTTTCAACAAAAACACAAACCAAAAGTTCCAGTTAGCAAAAACAAAAATTATAAAGCATATCCATTGAGAATAACTACAATATGGCAATAGTTCTTTTCAGAAAGAAATTTTCTATCTAGGACTAGCCTCAAATTACTAAAAAACAATGTCAATCACCGAACCCCATGGAGATACATAGCAAAATTACAAAGAGGTGCTACTTACACATGAAAATCCAACACGAAATGAAACACACACATAAATCACAGCCATTAAGTGATGCTACAGTCATGAGGCAGCCCCCTAATTCAATGACACCGATTTTTTATGTGATGCGTTTGTTCTTTTATTTTCAAGCAAAAAAGTCATTACCCTACTCAACATAAACCTGATGTTTTTACTGATGTTCAGTCAACTCAAACCAATTCTTGCTCTGTGTGACGGAATATCCGATCAGTCAAACCAGCATTGCACAATGCAAGAGCAAATGTTGGCAATACATTGAACCTACAGATATTTGATCATGAACTATGAATAACTATTCCAGCATGACCTAATGTCAGCTCAATTTTGATGGAACGAGAGGAGACAGCAAATTTGCCGATTGTAATGAAAATAATATGAGAAATTATTTCTTAAACTTACAAAAATAAATTCTGCCAAAAAGGCATCATACTATTCCAACACTTAAGAAATCTAATCGAAAAATGGTCCATATGTAAGCGAATTTTAGTTAACTTCTAACATAATTAACTAGCAGGGTGCCTGTAATTTCATCATATAACATCAAATTGGATACAATTTAATCGAAATGAAATTTAAAATATAGTAAAATTACCCAAACTCACTAAAGCCTGCACTCCAAAATCAGCAACTGTAACAGGAGTGTTATCATTCTTCTCAACAATACGTCCTTCACTAGAATACAAAGACTTTTTCACCTGCATTATAAAATAATAAACATCAAACTTTCTGCTCCTCACTCTCACATTTTCTCGGAAACCAAACAGAATAAAAAAAAAAACAATTACGTCAACGCAGATACGACACGCTCTCTCTACAACATCCACTGCAGCTTCGAGTTCTCTATGGTACTTGGCGTTTTGATTTGTGAATGGAAGAAGACTCGACCTGAAGAAAAATAATTATTAACAATTAATTACGAATTTTTAAATTGGAAAGGGACTTTTGATTGGATGGAGTGGAGGCGGAGAGACCTCACAGGGAGGAATCGTGTGCGGAGAGGTGTGGGGGAAGAAGGATGGAGGTAAAGGAATCGGACGGTGGAAAACTGGGAGGATGATTGAAGAAGATTCATTGATGATAGATAGAGCTCAGCTACTGGAGCTCCAGTGGTCCATGTGGGTGGAAGCCGAAACTCCCGAGTTTGTGGAGATAATTCAGTTGCACTAGTAAGCATAGTTGTCAGAATCGAAACCGGGACTGATTCGGAAAAAAAAAAAAAAAAAGGGTTATTGGATCACTTATTGGATAAACCAATTTTATTTTGTTTTAGGTTTTTATTTTTCTTGATATTGACCCGGTCATGTTGAGAACGAACTTGTCAAAATCAGTCGTCATAAAAACTCAATTGTGTTTAACAGGGTTTCAACTATAAATGTAACTGTATTTGTTTTTTAGTTTAAAAAATTTTTTTGAAATTTTTTCTATAAATTAATTTTTTAAATAATTTTAGATGATATATCAATTTTAAAATTAAATTTTAAAATAAAAAATAAAATATTATTTTAATATATTTTCAAGCAAAATACACTTTAAAAAGTGTTTGGAGTGTAGTATCGTTGTTTTTCAAAAGTGTTTTCACTTGAAAATACATCAAAATAATATTTTTTTTTAAAATTATTTTTGATATCAACACATTAAATCAATTATTGTAAAAACTCAATTGGATTTAACTGGGTTTCAACTAGAAATGTGACTTAGACTGTGTTTATTTTTACATTTAAAATATGTTTTTCAAATTTTTTTAATGACTTTAGATCGTTTTGATATATCAATTTTAAAATCAAATTTTAAAAATAAAAAATATTTTAATACATTTTCAAGTAAAAATACTTTAAAAAGCAATCACTACTACAATTTCAAGTATTGTTCAGGAGTGTAGTGATCGGTTGTTTTTCAAAATATTTTTCCGTTTAGAAATGGAACAAAATAATATTTTTTTAATTTTTAAAAATATTTTGATATCAATACATCCAAACATATAAAAAATAATTTTAAATTTTTTAAAAAAATTATAAAACATGGATTACACTGCAACCCCGGACAGCCTTCAAGATGCAAACATTTACTTGTGGGGTTTGGAAGAAAAAACACGTTCCATCTACCCGTCTTATCCTATTGGAACAGGGAACCGTTTGTTAACGGTTAACTGGTGTTTCCCTCGGGTAACAGGACTCCCTCCAATCTTTCAAGTTTAATTATAAAACTTAATGTGTATTTTAATTCTTCTTTTCTTTATTGGTTCTTTCTTTATTTTATTTTTTTTTCTCATAAACAATGCTGTAAAAATAAAATAATGGAAGTTATTTTTTATAAAGCTGAAAAAACTCAACAAGAAATTTGGGCTTTTCATGGCTAGACTAAGAGGTTTGGGGTTGGTATTTGGGCTCGAGGTTTATGGATCCTTCAATATTTAAGTGAGTCGAGAAACAATAGGTAAGAAAATTAATAGAAAATGCTGGTTAAACAAAATAGTTGTTCTTATTTTACCCGTTGACCAAGACACTTACAAGTCTTTTTCACATTGCTCGCCTTTGTTTGTGCTTGTAGAGAATTTTCAAGGAGACGCGTGCATGCTGCGTAAAGGTTTGTACTCCCCATGAGGATCTATAAGTTTGTGTTCATCGATGGCCGATGTGAGGAGCATGTGCTACTTCTTTTCAATAAACTTTTTTTTGTTTTGGATTTTAGATTTTATTTTAAAAAAACATACCACGTGGAGTTTAGGTAAACGAGTAAAACTCCAGGTTATCTCGGACCTTCACAAAGAAATCTGTTCCATTTCGAACTCGAAATCTACTTCCGATTTCAAGTCATTTGCCATCACGCCATCACACCTGGAGGACTTGTTATCATATAACGATAATTGTAATGACATGTTTGTAAGTTTAGTAATAATTTTTTTAAAAAAAATTATTTTAAAATATATTAAAATAAAATATTTTTATTTTAAAAAATTATTTTTAACATTAGCATGTTAAAATAATATAAAAACATAAAAAATATTAATTTAAAATTAAAAAAATTAATTTTTTCAAAAACACTTTTAAAATTAAAAAACAAACAAGCCCTTAACCATTACGGTATTTCTATGCAAATTTGTTGCTCTTATAGGTCACTAGACCAAGATTTAAACAACATAATCCTAAAGGGTAGTTCAATTGATCAAGTCTTGAGTTTGCTCTCCAATGATCATGAGTTTAAGTCATTTCAGGGCCACTGGAGACTTACATAATCGTTAACTTCATGACCAGTGAGATTAGTCGAGGTACGTATAAACTGGCCTAAATACCCATATTGATCTAAAAAAGAAAATCAAACAGCATGTTTAGATCATTGTTTGGGTCAAGACCTTAACAATGTATGGTTTGACCTGAGTTTATGGTTTGATCCAAGGCGTGAAGATGTGTTTTGTTGTCATTTGAGCCAAGACCCAAATGGCTTATAATTTTTTTAAAAAAAATGTATTACTAATTCTTAATTTTTATATTTTGGAAAGCATAACTACTGCATTAATTTTTTGATAATAGAAATTTCCATGTACAGTGATGAAAGTTTCTACACATTATCCTTGGCTCGGTGACAAGACAGAAAAGATTAGCATGCAAACAAATAAGATCCACCTCCACTACAAAACGAATGAGGATTATTTTTCTAATAAACTCTGATTTTCTTTTCAATCAAGTCCCTGTAAGAAAATATCTTAATCGGAATCAGAATATTATAATCATAAATAAGATTTAATCAGCGAAAATAAAATATCCAAGCGACATAAGCTTTCGACATCCCGCGTGTCCATTGCCGTGTCCTTATCTGCTTATCCAAATGTCCCTCTCGTAATACCGACACGTGTCACCAGCCCACAGGTTCAGACCCCACGCCCGCAGTTTCCTTAGCAATCTCCGCTGAAACGTACCCGTCACAGCCGGTTGTTTTCCAGAACCTCCGTCTTAACCGCCTTTCTCTATAAAATACGTGACAAATCAAGCCTTACAGCAGCTCTTTCCACAGATCTCCATATTTATTAGCCTGAGCAAGCCTTAATTGTTTTATTTATTCTGGGTATTCAAGAAGGTCTTGTTTCGTATATACATGAGCTTGGAGGTACGCGAGCAGGTGTTGTTCCAATCAGGGGTGAGAGTGGTTCAAGGGATGAAAGACCAAACATCAAAGTGTGATTCTAGTGCTATCAAGTCCTTGAGGGATTCTGCTTGCTCTTCCTCTTCAAAGCAGGCAAGGCGTTTCTCTGGTTCTGTTCATTCAAGCGCTTACATGAACGCCAAGAACGAGAAGTTTAAGCAGGCTGAGGAGTCTCTAAGGACAGTCATGTTCTTGAGCTGCTGGGGTCCTAATTGAGCATCGTCAAGAAGCAGCCACCTCTAGATGTTTGTCGTCTTAGCTGTTAGGAAAATAGTTTAGTACTACCTGGAAGTCTAAGTGATTGATCAACTTTTGTACATGTGTAAACACAATATATGTGCAATCTTCGATGAATATTATGCTACTCTTGGCAAATGGTCTGGTCACTGGTGTATATTCAATCGCGAAGTAATAATTTTGTATGGGTTACTCGGTGATTTTGATATAGTATTTCGTCTTCCTTGCCATTAATCTCTTCTATTTTTTCTTGTTATGGTAACTTATTAAACCCTGCCTGATAATTCTATCTTAGCCGATGCTTTGCTGATCCCGAGTTTAGTCGGGCTAGGTT
>CM027573.2:23338536-23564752 GCA_015852605.2 Populus deltoides | reverse complement strand
AAGAGTGATGAGATTATTTAATAGCTGCAATGGAAGACCATGAAAGTCTTGGTTGTGGATAGTTGAAGAAGAACATGGAGGTCTAATCTATCTGATGATGATCATATAATAATTAAGATTCTAGCTGATTAAATAGTTATGGATTCAAATTTTATTAATTATTATTTTATTTGATAAAAATTAAATATAAAATAATATAAATATATACCAGTTTCAAGTTTTAAAAAAATTATATTAAAAAATTATATAAATTATATTTTTAAAGCTTTCGGACAGATGTTTTGTTGACTTCGTTGATATTCGAAAGAGGAGTGTAAACGTAAGAATGAGGGAAGTAATTGCCTGCATTGGTTGACTCCAACAAAGTATGCCTATCGATCTCATGCATGTATTGACATATAATAATAATAATACATCAAATTAAAATACTAGCTGGTGATGAAAAAGTAAGAGTAAAACAGTTCATCAAAATAAAGTTCAAATTAAACCAAGACAAAATTAGTTGATTAAGCTATTCAAAGATGCCTTTGCAGCTTAATTGGAGCCGCTAATCACAATAATATTAATACTTACTTGTACATGTATATATTTAATTTCTAATAGAAGATTAAGGGATTCATTAGCATGAAAGATCGATGATATAGAATAGATATATAGGGCATG
The DNA here is from genome assembly GCA_015852605.2 of Populus deltoides. Lineage (NCBI taxonomy): Eukaryota > Viridiplantae > Streptophyta > Magnoliopsida > Malpighiales > Salicaceae > Populus > Populus deltoides. The sequence goes on along the minus strand of CM027573.2, from coordinate 23,564,089 downwards.
TAATATTGCACAAGAATTAGGTATCAATATTTTAAATCGGGCTCTATTAATTATTTGTTATCCAACAAAAAAACATTATATTTGAAAACAAAAGAATGAAGAAAAACCCTGTCTGAAAAAAAAAAGAATTTTTTTTATATTTCACTAAATTATGAAAATAATTAAATAAATTGAAAATGTTTTTTTTTTTAATGATTGGTATGTGCTACTTGAAAAAAACTGTTTCTTTTATATATATATATATATATATTGACATGTTTTTAATATATAGTAGTTGAATTGATATAATCTAATATCTAGACTGGGATTCCTCCAATCCTGCCTTCTCCAACAGCCTTTAATGGTCAATATATATGATTTCTAGAATATTATCCTTCAAATTAAGTTATTTTTGTCTATTTAAAAAGTCATCAATCGAAAATTCATATACATTGACAATTATACGTACATTGACAATTATACGTTGGATTAATTGTAAGTCAATCTGTATACAAAGACACTTCGATTTTTTTTTATTTAGAATTTTAATTAGAACAAATTCGAAAAATAATCGCAAGGCAATATTCAATAAAGTGCTCGATAAACGAAACACTGAAAGCCCAAAATAAGAAGAAGAAAAATATGAATGATTAATTTATTAATTTTACTCTAGGCAGAAGAACAAATGTTAAAAAGACTCAAAATTAAAGGAAAACAAAGTTAAAGAAGAAGAAGAAGAAGAAGAAGAAGACAGAGGCCTCCATGTCATTTCGAGTTCTCTAAAGGTTGTCTTTTCATTATTTTGAATCATCCTTGACTGTTTTACTCCAAGCAAGTGGACAGGTCGATATGGTCGGCATTTTCCCTTATGCTCGTTTGTACGTACGTACGTAGTTAGGCACTGTATTTCAATATTCATATATCCCTCCTCCCCCACAAGACAGATGCCTTCTATTCTTTGTCTAACAATAAAGCTTGATCGAACTTAATTATACGAACCAAGCCCCAACTTTTCTCGATGTCTTTGAATAGAATCTCTCTTCCTTTTCGTGGCCGCTTTCCTCTTTTCTTTTGGGCGCAACCACAGTCTTCTACCTAAATCAATGTCCTCGTTACATGCATGCAATCAGGATAAACTTTGATTCCCACTATTCAACGGGTTTCCATTCCAAGTCCAATTCACGAGTTTGGTAAAAAAGGGAAGCTTTGGAGAGCAATATTTATACGTTTTTTAGAGATCGATGTTAACCAAGGGATCGATTGGTGGCCAACGTTTTCCCATGTTAATTAGTAATGTTTCAAAAGTGACATTGAAGTTTCTTTACTCTTGAAAACTCTAGTTAGTCAAGGCAAAGAATGGTAGATATTTAGGGTTTAGGATGTATACCATGCAAGCCAGCTGCCGTTGGCCATCATCGTTTTTGTCTTGTCTTGAACCTCACGAGCAAGATTTTCAAAAGGTACCATAAGTGAAGAGAAAGAGGAGTACTAAAGCAATTGAACGTCATTAGATGTTGAAAACCCGTGTGCAATAAAAAGAAGAGAAAGCTCGGGTTAAGTAATAAGTCAAGAAATATGGCCAAGAGATGTATACATCTAGCAATGCAATGAAAGCAAACACGTATCTCCAGGAAAAAAAGAAGAAAAAAGAGCTACTGGCAAAGCTTTCAATAGATGCAGAAATTTGTACAGAAATTCTTCTATGGTCAAAACTTGAGGCTAGAACAAACAATAGAGAGATCTTTAATAGATTTACCATTACTGAATTGTGATATATATAGGATGTCCTTGTTAATTTGTTTTTGCATTATAATTTGTTTTTTAAATTTTTTTTGTTTGCAAAAATTTTAATTTAATGTTTTTTAATGATTTTGATGTATTACTGTTAAAAATAAAATAAAATTTTAAAAAAGTATTATTCATTTAAAAATACTTTTAAAAAATACATGAAATAGAAATGTAAAAATTGAAAAAGTTGGGATGTCAAAACATGGAGATAGCTAGGTAATAGCGGCACCTAGAAGACATAATTAGAAAAAGGAGTGGAGCTTAGACTAAGCTCCGCTGTTATATATATATATATATATATATATATATATATATATATATATATATATATATAAAAACACACACACACACATATACTTTCATCTTACGAAAGTAATTTGAATAAGTATTCACGTAATAAAGTAACCTACCGCAAATTTTATCATGATAATTTATTTTCTAAATCAATCTAATTGATTTGGTCTCCATAAATTAATTAATACGTGAATTTTAATGTGATTTATTTTACAAGTAATTAATGTCAAGTTTTTCATAAGAAGTTCTCATAATGAGCTCGTTTATAGTTTTAAAAATGGATTATTCATGGCTTTTTAAATGTTTACGTACCATTTATATCATTGTAAGTGAATATTGAGGATATATTATTAATTAAAACATTGGATTAGGGAAAATTGGAATGCATATGAAATCTCGATTAAGCCCCATGTTCATTGTCAAATTATGTAATTACTAATTAATGATCTGTATATAATTATATCTACGAGTTAATAAATTATTATCTAAGAATAATCACTTGTCTAAAAATCAAGTAATAAATCATTTTATGAACGAAAAAATCGATCAAGTTACTCTCATTTAAACATAATTTTTAAAATAACATTTGATTACTATTTCCAAAAAAAATGAAAAAAAATACTTTCTTATATTTTTTATTTAAAAATACATAAATTTACTTTAAAACTAAATAAATTTATTTTATATTTTTAATCAAATACATTTTTTTCCCGTAGAAAATATTAAATTATCATTATAACATCTACGTATTTTTTTTTTTTTTTAAAAAACAAAACAATACTATAATAAGATAAACATATATGGTGGAGACTTGAGAGGTGAATAAACTATAAAGAGAAGCTTGAAAGAGAGAGAACTAAAAAAGCCATAGCAAGTGACTCGGTCCCACCGGTAAACAAAGAACACAGTTACCGGGGAGCAGATCTAAAACGTGGGTGACTTCATGTAAGAATGGGACCCACCATTAGACTAGGCAACTGTCCAACCCGGTCCCCAGTCATAACCAAGCCTGGCCGTCAATCTCGTTGACTAGGCTTCTCCTGCTCTTACTTAATAAATATAATATACAATATTTTAATTGGCTAATTGAATTTCCTCACGTGGAATACGCCGCACAATAAGGGGCGGTGGGATTCATAAATATTTTATTTTTATTTTTATTTTTCTTTTTCTTTTTCTTTTTATTTATGAAAGAGTCAAAAGTCTTTCTTGATGAAATGTAGACGAAACCTCACTATACAAATCTTGTCAACATTTTATAAATTTTGCTTCCATTCAACCCATGCCCAATTTTCATACCCGGATCCATATTTTAATTTTAATTTTTTATTTAGTCATCATTATTGGTATTTTAATTTTCTTGGGATAATATTTATCAATAAAGGGGTAGAAAACATGTTAACAGTTGGAATTTGCCGACATATAAGTTTACTAGGAATTTAGGGAGGTTGAAAAGTCAATTTGTACTCCGTCTCTTTTATTGTGAGACGGAGAAAAACGTATAAATCATAGATGGTTTTTCTAAAACCCACTTGAGAGACTTATTAGAGACATTTAAAAGAAATAAAAATAAAAGTTATAGTTTTTTCATAACCAATATTTTAAGAAAATTAAATTTTCAATGAAATTTAGATAATAAATACTCTAATATATATTAATTAATCAAATATTTTTAAAATTATAATTAAGATAAAATACAATTTCAAATCAATACACCTCAAATAATTAAAAAAGAAACGATCACTAAAAAAATATGAATGGCACCAAAAATATCAATTGCAAAGGGATGTGTGCCAAATGTTATTCTCGTGATCTCACCAATATTTGACAAATGCATGCAATTTTCTTTTAAAATAACAAGAAAAATCATAAATTCACAACGTATCAGATCTTAACATGTGCTCCCTAATTAATAATCTTATTTTTTAGTTAAATTTTTCCATTAAAATCACAATAATTTATAGTATTCAAACTATAAAATTAATTTATAGTATAAATACCATAAAATTTCTCGCTAAAATCTATTTTCAACACTATAATTCTTTATTTTTTTTCAAATATTAGCATCAAGATATTATTAGAGGCCATGGCACAGATGGATTATCCACTTAATCTATATGGGTATCCATTAACAAATTAACCATTTCTTGCCAAGTCACTAAAAGTCTAAACATCCTGCGCGGCAAGGCTCCTATAAGAATATGCCATTACTGCCAGCTGGAGAAGTCCTGACGCACCACCTGACGCAACCAATAAAAAAATCCCATCAATTTCTAAATAAATCAAATTTCAATCCAAGAAATAAAAAAATTAAACTAAATTTTTTTTAAAAAAATAAATAAATCTCTCTCTCCTTTTGGTCCACCCTTCCAACCCTTTTTTATAGCCGAGCTCATTGCACCGGTAAAAGACTTCAAAGACTTTGCCCACAAAACATACACACAGACAGACACCTCTCTCTTTCTCTCAAGAAAATCTCTCTTCTTTTCTTGCGTTTCTTCTTGTTACCTATTTTTTCACTCTTTCTTGCTTTCATTTATGGACAAAGGATGGGGTCTTACTCTTGCTTCTGATCCCGTTTCTGTCTTCTCTAGCAACAACAGCAACAACAGCCCGGTTGGCTCTTTTTTTGAAGGTCAAAAGGGACTTCAGTTCTGATCATAACATGGCAGATTCTAGGAATATTAATAATAGTATGTTTCAGTTTCCGGTCAGTCTTTCTGCCGGCAAGGAAGAGGTATCATCTGCTGCTGCTCATGAAGTAGACTTCTTTAAGGAGAAGATCAATAGGGTTGATGGCCATGATTCTAAATCCACAAGTGTTATTGTTAAGAAGGAGAATTCTCTTGCTGAAGTTGCTCCAAGGTCCAGTGCTGCTCTTGATGTAAATGTAAGAGAAATATATATATATATTTTTTTGAATTATGGCTTAATTATAGTTTTTCTACAAATAGAGATATTGATATTGTTTTTTTTTTTTGGTTTCTAAATATAGACTGGATTGCACCTTCTGACTGCTTACGCTAGAAGTGATCAATCAACTGTGGATGATGGAGTTTCATCTGACGCTGATGATAAGAGATCAAAGAATGTTGAGGTAATAATTAATTAACAAGATTAAAAAGAGGATCGATTTTGATTTATTTTTTATTTTTTATTTTTTGAAGATTTCCCACTTAAGGATTTTTTTTGTATATGCTGCAGCTAGCACAATTGCAAGTGGAACTTCAAAAAATGAACGCAGAAAATCAAAGGTTGAAAGACATGCTTAGTCAAGTAACCAACAATTACAGTGCCTTACAAATGCATTTTGTAGCATTGATACAACAACAACAACGGAACCATGGAGTTGAAAGCGATAACAAACAGGAGGTGATTAATTTTCTGTAATTATTACAATTCCTAGCGTATGTTCTTGACATGATGATTGTATTACACACTATGCTGGTCCGAATAGCTTAAATTATTTGTTTTTGATGTGTTCAGACTGTGGATGCAAAATCTTCCGAGGAAAAGAAACATGAGATGGTGCCTAGACAATTCATGGATCTAGGACCTTCAGCTGAGACTGATGAGATATCCAATTCATCGTCTGAAGAGAGGACTCGTTCAGTAACACCTCAAAATCATTTCGATACAGCTAATTCGACGAAAAACAATGGTAAACTTGAGATGGTTCCACATGATCAAGAGAATTCTAGTTTCCGAGATGGAAAGAGAATTGGCGGAGACGAGAGTCCTGAATCAGAATCACAAGGCTGGAATCCTAACAAGGTTCAAAAGTTGAATCCTGCTAGTTCTGCCAACAAGGCTATTGAACAATCTGCCGAGGCAACCATGAGAAAAGCCCGTGTCTCGGTTCGTGCACGATCGGAGGCTCCCATGGTATGTAATAGCTAGACTTGTTCAAGATTTTCATTGAATTTTGAAATATTAGTGTGGAACTAATTAAAGTTTGATCAATTCCAGATTTCTGATGGCTGCCAATGGCGAAAGTACGGTCAGAAGATGGCGAAAGGAAATCCATGTCCGAGAGCTTATTATCGGTGCACCATGGCAGTTGGTTGTCCAGTTCGCAAACAAGTATGTTTTAGTCCATTTCCTGATTCTCACTTGAAATGATTTTGTGTCTATATTTCAAGAAAAATCATGGCTAAAACTAATGTGATTTAATTTGATGATCAATTGCAGGTTCAACGTTGCGCGGAGGATAAGACAATCTTGATCACAACTTATGAAGGCAATCACAACCACCCTCTACCTCCAGCTGCAATGACAATGGCGTCAACAACAACAGCAGCTGCAACTATGTTACTTTCAGGATCCATGTCAAGTGCAGATGGCATGATGAACCCAAATTTGCTAGCAAGAGCAATCCTCCCAGGTTGCTCATCAAGTATGGCAACGATTTCAGCTTCAGCTCCGTTCCCTACTGTAACATTGGACCTCACTCAAAATACAAACCCTCTACAATTCCAAAGACCTCCTACACAATTCCAAGTCCCTTTCCCAGGCCAATCCCAGAATTTCCGCCTTAGTCACAGCTCCACAATTGCCTCAGGTTTTTGGTCAAGCCCTATACAACCAATCAAAATTCTCCGGTCTCCAATTGTCTCAAGATATAGGGTCATCACAATTAGGCCACCAAGCTCAACCCCAAATATTTCACCCAGGACAACAACCTTCCCTGTCTCATGACACATTGAGTGCTGCCACTGCCGCCATCACCGCTGATCCTAATTTCACTGCAGCACTTGCAGCTGCCATCAGCTCCATCATTGGTGGTGCTAACAGCAGCAGCAACACCACAACCAACAACAACAACAACAACAGCAATAGCAATGCCACCAACACAAGCAACAGAAATTAATTAGACATGTCTCTTATTAATTTTTTTGTTTCTTATGAACAGTTAATTAATTTCTTTCTTTTCTTTTTTTAATCCCCTTCTTTTTAAGGGGGTGAGAATGAGGTTCAGATGTTCATATTTTTCTCTTCTTTTTTTTTCTTGGTCTTTGTTGTGGGGAGGGATAGAAATCAAGTAAAAACACAAAGCTTCATTCTTTTTGTCATTTCATGTTCAATAATCTGTTTCAGATTTTTCAGTGAAGAAGATGATCATCGATCAATACACAAAAAAATGATCAGCATAAGTTTCCCATCTTCCATTAATGATCAATGTCTTATCCATTAATTGCTCCCCTTAATTTCTTTCTTGTTTTCATACCCCCAATGACTTGTTTATTCATCAACCTTGAAAACAATGTGCGCAAGAAAACAAAAACAATAAATTACAAGTCAAGAAACCAACGAATAAGGTTTGAAGAGTAGCAATTTGCTGATCTAAGCAGTCAAGAACTACGGCTAGACCAAGAACAACTGTTTGACACGTAAAATGTTTGTGTTGTAAGACAGAAGGAAGGCTTAGCTAGGCTGCAAGAGTGGACTTTGAGGAGACTTCTAGGCAACCACAACATGTAGGGGGTGATGAATGAATGTATCAAAGTTGGATTGCGAAAGCTATCTTCCAGGGTCAAATTTGGACCAATGAAGAAAAGAAATAATGGGGGGATTTGGTAAGTTTCGTGGAGAGTGGTGAAGAGGGACTAATTTAATTGCATAAACTAGGATACGATTGTTGACTTTCCATGCAAAGTATCCCTCTTGATTGGTTCTCACTGACATCATGGCATGGTCATGTTGATTCAATCATGTGAATATATATTATATAAGATTTTTTACTTGTTCTTGGATAATCGAACGTGGAGCTTGGTGGGTCACAACCGTACCTCTTCAATCTATCCACCGTACATGGAAGGACCTTTTACTCTCCTTTAACTTTACCAACGGTTTTCCCACATGCTTTCATGTGATCCGAGGAACTTGCACAGTGTCCATTATTTCTGATTTTCACACCATTTTAGTTTTTATTATTTCGATAGATGATGATGAAACTCCCCCCTCTACATGAAATTGTTCTGTTTAATCATCTTTTGCAAAACTCTCAATTTTCCTCTAGAGGGAAAAAAGAAGAGAGAAGTAAATATTAAGAAAATACTTTCAACTATGATTTCGACAAATTAATGAAATGAACCTAGAGGTTTCGGTGTGGACTTGTTTGATTGTGTTGCTGATGGGGTTTTTGAGATGATTTTTCATGATCTCTGGCTTTGAAAATCACTATCGACAAATTTGAATCTATAAGAATTTACGTGCATGATTTTTTTTCAGGTTTTAAACCATTTTTCTTTTTTTTCAAAGCTGGATATTTTTTGTGAGGTAGATCGAGCATGATGTGCTTGAATATAGATACTACATTAAACAACTTGACAATCAACTTTTCCATACAAGAAACAAAAGATGATAGAGTTGTGAGCTTAATTCTGAAGCAAATACGACCAGAAGCAGAGGATGACTCCATGATGTAAACTTGCTCTTGGCATAATGCTAGCCTTGTCAAAAGTTGCTGTCGATGCCGTACTGCATGGATTCACAGTCCATGGCAATTGGATTTGAAGGACTGCCCAATAGCCATGGCCCAAACAAAAGGGTCTTCTTCTTCGTTTGGGCCTTCAATTGGGTGAGTAACTTAACTAAATTTGAAGTGAAAAAAAGATCCTAGTTCGATATTTTCAAGAATCCTGTAATCGTGTACGCCCTGTGTTAACGGAAAATTTTTATGGTGATAACTGATAAGCGTATTCTTTTGGATATTTTTTATGATTTACTACGAAGAAGAAGTTAAATATATAGAAAAGAGACGTCCTGAGTTAACAGGAAAATTGCATGATTTCTGGGAAATAACCTGTGATTTTTTATTTGTTATTTTCTATGGCTTTGAGATAATATACATTTTATGATTCTTTGTTTTTTTTTTTTTTACAGTTGACCTTAAAAAGTAAAAGTATCATAAAATTACTTATTATTTAATTTAGTCAAAGAGTTTTTTTATTTTTATAAAACAGTATTATTTTGGATTTTTTTTATAAAAAACAAATAGTTTCAATAAAAAAATTAATTCTAAATAAAACCCAACTTGAACCAGCTTTAAATCAGCTAGTTATTGGGTTGATCACCGTAACAATTAGGGTTTCGATAGTGTTTGATATCGTGTTCCAACTGTATATTTAAATTTTTTTTGAGTATTTTTAGCTTTAAATTATTTTTTTGTTTATTTTTGGATTATTTTGATATATATGTTGATATTAAAAATATTTTTTTTAAAAAAATTATTTTAATATATTTTCAAATAAAAATTACCTTAAAAAAACATCTATCACATCCCTAAACATACACAAATTATAAATATGCCATGTGAAAAAGTACTTATTCATACACATGCCCAAGCATGTAGATAAACCTTGTTGTATATAGAAATATAATCTCCTCAATCTCAAGAAATCAATAAAGAAATTTAATTTTGAAACTTCTAAACTACATGAATCTCCTTTGGTTAGGATGCCCCAAAAACGAAACATCTGTAGCAAAGTTTCTGCCAAACCCTTCTTCTGCTTCTTGTGAACCCAACAGAAAAACATATGAAAAAAGCCATATTTCACTGATTCTACATGTGATTTCTACCACCCTTTCTGTTTTTAACAATCAAAAAAGGGAAAACAAAATGAAAGAAATGCTTATCCTGGCATGTTAAGCGTATACAAAGCTCCCTTTTCGGTTTCGGATGGTGCACCAGTATTAATTTCTGGTTATTTCGCTCACGAAAACAACAATTTCCTCCTCTTGCCATTTCGAGAGACAGCACAATTCTTGCACTCAACAAAGTACTCTTCACTTCCTGAAGCTAGCTCGCATCATTGCTTGAACATGTGAGTAGAAATAGGGTTTGCTTGTGGGCTCGGATAATGCACACAGTCGTGGCAGTGCGTGCAACTCTCCACAGAAATGCACGCACTCCCAAATCCTAACTCCGAAAACGAAAGGCGACAGTACTGATAGCTTGGAAAGAAAACACCAAGAGGCAAAGTCAAGATTTAATGTTTTCTTATTAATATTAAACGACTTTTCATGTGTTAACTATCATGCACCAAAACTAAATCCTTCTTTAATTAGGTTTTAAATAGGCCATTCATACCTAAATTAGTATTCATAAAACAATATTTTTCTTATAGCCCCTCCTATCTGAACCCAAAATAATAATAAAATAAATATACTTAAGATGCGTGCAAATTGATCTGGATATCTACGTTGATAAAAAAAAAGTATACTAATTAACCATCTAAACTAAGGATTCTTTTTACATTATTAAGTAATGCAATTAAAGATGCTTTTATACTTATTATAACTTTAAAAATTGTTTAATTTTCATCGTTTAAATTTGTTTTTCATTTTAGATTATGATAAAAACCAAACTTGAAAAAAAATTATAATTTCTATTTTTTTTCTAAACTTGTTTTTCAAATCATAACAATAAAAGTTACCATAATGTTAAACATATACTAAATTTTAAAAAAATATCAACAAATATATTTTAATATAAATAAATGATGAATTTTTTGATATGTTAAATAAAAAGATTACCATGATTAGTGAACCAATATACTTTTTTATATGTCAAGACTAAGTTTTTTATTTATCAAATATTTAAAAATGAATATTTAACCTTTGAGAATGCCCTCTTTGAGGGCAAACTCTATTTAAATTTCGTTTAAATGATAATTTAGCTTCATAGATAGATTCAAGGTTTCTAGCTAGTTCATATTAATTCATTTGCGGATCTATCCACCTCATCTTGTTCATGTCCAATTTTCGGAGCATAACATGATCTTCGTTTATGGTTTAATGGAGCATAACAAATTTAATTTGGTTATGGATATCATACATAAAAATGGTTCATGGTTTTTTTTTTCTATGAACTTTTTCTTACGTTTATCTCATTTTTGCCTGTAAATAAAATTAATTTGACCATTATTAAAAAAAACCCCTCAATTTTGCAGCGTGACAAAGTTTGGTTTATAATTAAAGAGTAGTGTTCTTCTACATGATCATTTAAGATGTGCTCTTGGGAAAGGCAAAGTGAGAAAAAAAAAAGATAAATCACTTGTACGTGAATGCAATTGATCTAGTTGTTGATGGCTTGTTTAAAGGCTTTATTAATTATGGCTATTTCAAGTCAGCAATACAAAAATAAAATAAAAATTATGATGCTTAAAATATCACGACTGAATTAATATTTATATTTATATGTATAGTATAGGAGATAGATAAACATAAAAAAAAAAAAATCATATATATTTGGTTTAATTAAAAGAAAACTTTTTAAAATACTTTTTAAAATATTTTTTAAAGATTTTCTTTTAAAAAAATCATATTTGGTTTAATCAAATATTTTTACAAGAAAATCTTTATAAATTTTTTTAATTAATTATATGTATTTTTTGATAAAAACTCTTTCTTCTATTTTTAAAAAATTTTTTAAAGATTTTCTTTCTCATTTTTGTGTTCATCTCTCTTCTTTGCTTGTAAGTATTCGGTAGTAGTTATAACATCAACATCATAAATTAATGCAAAAAAAAAAATCTATTTTTAAAAATACCAAGTAGCAAGATTATATTTAGGATGCAATAAGCATAAATACTTATGTATTAAAATTTCTCCATTTATAAATATTCTTTTTATAATTTAAACAATATATTTTTTCTCCTCTACGGTGACAAGAAAGTTTTTATTGAAAATGTACTTGATTAATTGTTCATAATTATCATAATAAATATATTTAACTCTTTATAATCACTTGCTTATTACGAATTAAGAAGTAAATAGTATTTATTTTATATTTGAAGGTCATTAATGATATACTTTGAATCGTAATAATTAAACAGAAATTATTTCGACTCAGAAATTAATTATTAAAAAAAGAAGATGATACACCATTTTCATCACAATGTAGCGTGTAGAGGCAACCAAATCCCATGCTTCGCTGACACGTCAGCTTTTCATCTATAGCGACACTTATGATCCATCATCCGGCGTCACGAAACCCATGTTTTCAACAGCACGACCTACCACATGAAACGACATCCCAACTTTCTCGTCCCCTTAATCACCGTTCATTTTAAGATCAACGACCTGAAATGGATTGTGCTAAACTTCCTAACTAAGTACGGAATCCCTTTTTTTATGCTTTTTGCTTATTTCGAACCCTTGAAATAAGGGTAAGAACGGGGAATGTTTCCTGTGTTTGGTTATATGGACACGCTCTCTTTTTTTTTTAACAAAATTTATTTTTTAAATAGTTTTGATATAATAATATCAAAAATATTTTTTTAAAAAATTCTAGTTAGGATTTTTGAGTTTAGGATGGTGTAAATTCCTCCATTCTACTCTATCCAATAAAAAATAAAAATATATCAAAATAAATTGCAATGAGTAACTCAAAAAATAAATATGTATATAGGTTGTGCTTGATTACTTTTGTATTATGAATGAAAGCAGAAAAAACATGTTTGGATATAGTAACAAAGAAAAATAAAAATAAAAATAGATATGATTTTAAGATAATTTTAAAGTAAATTTATATACTATTTATTTAAAATAAAAAAATAAATGACATGTCTCTTTTTTTTTTTTTTTTTTAATTTTAAAATATGGTGAAAAACTATCAAAAAAATGCTGAAAAGATGATGATAATAATAATAATAATAATAATAATAATAATAATAATAATAATAATAATAATAATAATAATAATAATAATATATCTCAGATTAAACGTCACAATATCTCTTTTAGATGAAAGATGCCCATTGTTCTACACTGGAAAGTTTAAGGACTTAAGTGGAACATGATCATATTATAGGGTTGAACATGAAAAATTACCTACCAACAAACACCAAAAAGGGGTCATGACTCATTGGACCAATCCAAAATCAATGGCTAAAACCTTAAAGAATCTACACATTCAACAGCCTAGATTAGAAGTTACCCTTCCAAAGATACCAAGTAGCTTTGCTTGGTCTATTGTGGGTCTTTACAAGTTGACAGGTAACCTCTCTCCCTTGTTTTCTATATATTCTCTTCTCTGCTCCATTTCTCGCTCCGTGACTCTCTCTCCTTTTTCTTTTCGCTTCTCAGAAATCAAAATCCGTGAGTAGCTTTAATTTTTTTGTTGCTGTTGTGTAACCCTTTTTTGTTAATGTGTTTTTGTGATTATTTTTCGTAAAAAGTTGGTTTCTTTTTGTGTGATTAATTTTATATATATATATATAGTTTTTGTGGTGATTGGATTAATGCTGGTTAGATTTTGTGGTAATTAGAGTTTAAATGCGTCAGCTTGTTTGTTTTATTGTGTGCTGAACTGGGTTTCAATAAAGTTTCTTTCTTTATTTTGAAATGAAGAGCTAGGTCCAGGTTATTTTCTGTTTTGTTTGTGTATTTGAGGACTTGAAGGGAAATAAAGGATTTGAAAGTTTTGATCTTTTCCTATATTACTTTGTTGAAAATGAGCTTTATTACTTGAGCCAAGGACATTGCATACAGTAGACAACTTATTGTTTGAGTTAAATTTCATGACATTATGTTAGATTTTTTTATTTATGATTATTGAACATGATATTAGCTTTCTTCTTGATAATGCGTGTTAATCACTTTGGATTAATCTGATTGATTATTTTGGTTATCGTGTTTCCTGAATTGGGCTTGTTTTTTGATTTCTTAACATCAATTTGTAGGTGTAAACATGGGAGTGAACTTGAAAGCAATTCTGGGGTTTGTGTTTCTTTCATTTCTGTTGTTTGCTGTTGTATCATCCGCGTCGAATGATGGTTTGCTTAGAATAGGATTAAAAAAGGTGAAACTTGATAAGAACAACCGAATTGCTGCACGGCTTGATTCCAAAGAGACCTTGAGAGCTTCTATTAGGAAGTATAATCTTTGCGGTAATCTTGGAGAATCCGAGGATACTGATATTGTTGCATTGAAGAATTATCTGGATTCTCAGTACTATGGTGAGATTGGTGTTGGCTCTCCTCCTCAGAAGTTCACTGTGATCTTTGACACTGGTAGCTCCAATTTGTGGGTGCCATCATCTAAGTGCTATTTATCGGTGAGTTTATGTGCCCTTAATGTTGACGAGTGCATACCAATTGAAGATTTTTGATTGTTTAAGAAGGAGATTAGGAATTGATTGTTGGAAATTTATTAATGGTCTAACTTTGTTACACAGGTTGCTTGTTACTTCCATTCCAAGTATGACTCTGGAAAATCAAGTACCTACAAGAAGAATGGTTTGTTTTTCCTTGCTAATATCAACAATTTCTTAACTGCATTTTGTTATTCATTCCATGAGAAGACAGTTTAGCTTGTTAATTTGTATGTGGTACATTGGGCGTTTATCTAGAATGTTTAGGTCCAAGTAAATATGAAAATGCTGCATATTAATTTATTTTTTGATTAGGTATGTGGTTGCCATGATGAGCTATAATCTGTATAGATACTAACATTAGTTAGGAACTAATGATACCTTCACTGTAATCTTAAACCACACAATGCATCACTAGCTATGATTATTTAGTCTGAATTGCTCGTCATTGCAGTTGCATGAGCTGTATGACAGAGAAACTATCATATGGGTTTTCTTTTTCTTTTTTTTTTCAGGAAAAAGTGCTGAAATTCGCTATGGCAGTGGATCTATTTCTGGTTTCTTCAGTAATGACGCTGTCGAAGTTGGTGGCCTGGTTGTGAAAGATCAGGTAATGTTGTCTTTCAACTTATTTGCATGTTATTACATGGTGTGCTTTGCCAGTCTGTTCTCACTGCTGTTTTTGAATTTTAAGGAATTTATTGAGGCAACTAAGGAGCCTAGTATCACATTTTTGGTGGCCAAGTTTGATGGTATATTGGGACTTGGGTTCAAAGAAATTTCAGTGGGAGATGCTGTGCCTGTCTGGTATTTGTCTTATCTTTTAGTTCTCACTGACCATTTAAACATTTTTTATGGTTTGTGTTTGAGTGACACACGTGCTTTTTGAACAGGGACAACATGATTAAACATAGTCTTATCAAGGAACCAGTATTTTCTTTCTGGCTTAACCGCAATGCAGAGGATGAAGAAGGGGGCGAAATTGTATTTGGTGGGATGGACCCGAATCATTACAAGGGCAAGCACACTTTTGTTCCTGTGACACGGAAAGGCTATTGGCAGGTTGGTTGGCTGTACCCTTTTCTTTTCTTAAGAGTTCTCAATAAATGTTTTATCTTTATTTTTCAATTATGTTTCTCATTTTGTTTTACTGTAATTCTTGCTCATAGTTCAACATGGGTGATGTCCATATTGGTGATAAACCAACTGGTAAGTTCTCTCTTATTACCTTCACTTCTTAAATAGAAACTCAAATATACCAGTAGAGCAAAGCTCTGTAATAAGACATATTGTATGTAGCATGTATCCATGTGTCTTTATATATATGTGCTATCTTGCATATGATTCTACACTACCTGTCATTATATTGTCTTATCACCTAAGGATGCTTCTATTCAGGGTATTGTGCCAGCGGTTGTGCAGCAATTGCAGATTCTGGAACTTCATTGTTGGCAGGTCCAACGGTATGAACAAAACACAAGAATGCTTCAGCTTGTTGGATGAATAATTGTAGATATCTTATTCAGTATACTTTGCTAGCTAACTGTTTAGCTATCCTATTTATTGACCTTGAGTTGAAGTTGTATGGATTGACTAGAACAAAAAGGATGAAAAAGTAAAAAGCTGTTGATATTTTTCTTCTGTTTGTTTGAGGATTTAAAGATGAGTTCATTCTCGTGTTTTGGTGCCCCTGTCTGGATACAATTATCTGATATGGATTCTGACTTTTAATTGTACTTGCATATGGTAGCTTTTAATTTGATTTTCTTGTAACCTTTTTATGTCTTCAACCTAACAGTGTAATAGACTTCTAGACTGACCTTGTCATAGGCTTTGAAATAATTTTTTTTGATATAAATCATTTAGAGGAAAAATTAGAATCTTCTATGATGCAGATCCGTGGTTCTGTTGTCAATTTGCGTATGCTTAAAATATTTGTTTGTTTCTCTCTCCTTTTCTTCCAGACTATAATTACCATGATAAATCAAGCCATTGGAGCCTCTGGAGTTGTTAGCCAGCAATGCAAGGCTGTTGTTTCACAATATGGGGAAGCCATAATGGATTTGCTACTCTCTCAGGTGAAAACTAGCTTTACTTTTATTTCAGTGTTCTCTATTAACCATGGCTGATAAAAATTTTACCTGAGAAAATGGTTGTGGTCAGCATTTAGAGATTTATTTGTGTTCTTGCCTATGTATTTACAGGCACAGCCAAAGAGGATTTGCTCTCAAATTGGACTTTGCACGTTTGATGGAACCCGTGGCAGAAGGTTGGGGTCTAAAGTGTTCTCTTCTTATGCTTAGGCTTTCACAGTTCTACTTGGATGCATTATTTTTGCTCCTCGATACTGGCCCCTTTTTTGTTTATAGGCCAAAGAAAAGTCATTAAAGTACACCCCTTATTTCTGGATATTACCCCTTTTCATGGAAGCAAATTCTTGCTGCCATGCATGCTACTGCTTTTGTTACTAGAAAGGTTTACCTTGTGCTGTGGATAGGCAGTTAACTTAGTGGTTTGTAATTTTGCTTAGCATTGGCATTCAGAGCGTGGTGGATGAGGGCAATGACATGTTATCTGGTGTTCTTGGTGATGCTATGTGCCCTGCTTGTGAAATGGCAGTTGTCTGGATGCGAAGCCAGCTGAAGCAGAACCAGACACAAGATCGTATATTGGACTATGTGAATCAGGTGAATTAAATGCATTAGTACTTTATATATTAATCAATGAGGTGATAATACATGCATTATTCCTTAATAATTTCTTGGGCCTTCGTGACATGCTTCTCTTGCTGATACCCACGATACTTTTGCAGCTTTGTGAACGTGTGCCAAACCCGATGGGAGAATCAGCTGTTGACTGTGAAAGTGTTCCTTCCATGCCCACGGTTGCCTTCACAATTGGAGGCAAAGAGTTTGAGCTCGCTCCAGAGGAGGTATTGTATCTGAACTCAAGTCTTACCCATTGATACCCCCCCTGTTTATTGGACTTGTTGCAATGCACAAGTTGGTGAAATGAAATGCAACCAGCTAATCATCTTAATAATGAGGTGTCAGTGACATTTATTTGTTTGCTCTAAGAGTTACAAAATTGTGTGATGGTTTGATTGACTGTCACTAAGTTCCTTCTAAGCACTGCCACTTGTATTAGGTTGATAGTCTTTACAGCAATTTTAACAGGATTTTAGTCTTGTCATTATGTTTGGATGCATTGCTGTAGTCTAAATTTGTATATCTAGTAGTAATATAGTCCATAGTCTGACAATAGGCTCATAAGGAACTTGGACACCGCCTAACTTTTCCTCCATTTACACATGAAGTGCTCCTATTGAATATGCAACACAACTTACTATTGCATGAAACAATACCCCTTTAACGTACTACATCAAGCATACATATTAATTCATAGAACTAATGCCTTTTTCCTGGTTTGTGATCAGTACATTCTCAAGGTTGGCCAGGGTTCAGCTGCCCAGTGCATCAGTGGCTTTACTGCTTTGGATATACCTCCTCCTCGTGGACCTCTCTGGTACATCATATTCTCAACAAACCTTTTTAATGATCCTAAAAACATGTTTCACTTGTTTTATAACCTTCATCCCATAGTCATAGATGGTCATATGTTCCTTTGAGTCTTACCTATTGATCTTGGGCAATTCAGGATACTGGGAGATATTTTCATGGGTCGTTACCACACTGTCTTTGATTCTGGAAAGCTAAGAGTTGGATTTGCAGAGGCAGCTTAAAGGATATAGTTTGGGGTCTGTCTCATATTTCCCCCTCTTATCAACTAATATGTAATGTACTTTTCAAAAGGTGATGGGAGTCACTGGTGAAATATGAAGGTTCTGGCTCCTATTTAAATTAAAAAGATGTTATTGTAAATATTCGTTTGCTCGCTTGCTTCTTATCAATTACAGATTGATACAGTATAAAATGGCACATGAATTGAATGCTGTGTAAGTGCTTTATGGCCATCTTTTCCCTTGATGCACGCTGTTCTTATCCAAACCCTTGTCCAGGTTATTTCCTATCTATCCTTAGAAAAGAGGGAGCCAAAGAGTGTTAGGTTATGTTAGGTTACATTAATAAATTTTCACTAGGTTCATGAAATGACTACTGCTCTTCAGGCATGTAATTAATAATTGTCATTTACAGGTCCACAGATTGGAAAGTTTTTAATCTGTTAGGTTTATGCTGTTATCAAACCTTACCTTCCTTTTAACTTCACCATCAGGATAATTGTTTCTAGTCGCTTTTTATTTAGTTAGTTTCACCAAAGATTTTAGGCTCAAATATAGCTCTGTGGGGGCATGGAAAGTGGGGGTCTAGTTTACATGCAATCTACTACTGGGTAGCGTTTGGTATATGACTTGACCAGTGCATTTGCATGTGATTGGTGTGCGTTTAGGATTAGCTAGAAATTTGTTTTCTACTCTTCCTCCACCACCTCATATAGTCATGTCCAGGCTTATCTACTCACCCACATATAGTTGTCTAGTCGTATTTGCTCGCCAATGTTTCTGTGCATCGTTATGCAATATAGTCTTATTTGCTCACTAACGTTTACTCGGTCCCTGTCACAGAAAAGTCTCTAGTGTCTTACTTTATGCTTGACGTGAGTTGCCCACCTTCATTTGCATATATTCTTTTGGTCACCAAACAACTGAGTGTCCGCACTTGTGCTTCCTCCTCAACTGCCAACTTTGGTGGCTCTTTTCATGGTAGTTGAAAAATTGGCCGGTGAAGACGGGAATGGTGCTAGGAGGGCAAAGAAAGGCCTGCGAAATGCGTTTTCTAACAGTTAATAGCACCAGCACCTCCTGTGGCCAATGAATAGTCCAAGAACGAAGAATTAAGATCATTCGCATGGAAACCACAAAAGGCCAGTTAGTTCCCGTTACTTTCTTCTGGCAAAAAAAAAAAAAATAAAAAAAATTCACATCACACTGCCTTTTCATGGTCAATTAAGAACAATGATGCACCATGCACGTTTAGTTTAGTTTAGTGTAGTGTTTTTTTGATGGCATGTATGATGATAAGGGAAATCTTTAATTTCTTATTAACTAAAATTAAATTCTTTTCATGTTTAGAATGAAAAAACAAAAAGAAATAATGCCTTTTCATTTCAACCACAGTTTCAATGTAGACATTGCCGCATAAACAAATGGGGCATTGATTTAATGATCAAAGGTCAAGTGGATCTCACTCGCATGCAAGTGGAGAACAAATTATACATGGATATTCAATTCCCTTTGGTTTGATGACAATGACATGATCAACAACAGAAGGAGAGATGACATATTGATGTAACTTTTTGAATTTTGTAATAAAAAACATGGAAGCATAACAGAAGGGATACATTAGTTAATGTAATTTTCTTGTCTAATTGGGACCAAACTTCCATTCTAAGCATGATAGGTAGCAACATTGTTTGTGGCTTGGTTTTAGTGAAAATTATTAGGAGCATTGCCAACCTTACATTTTCCTACCATTCCATAAAGAAATTTAAGAATTAATCTTCTTCCTTAAATTTTATATCATAGTTTTAAAACCTAATAACCAATTATCTCCAAAATCTTTTTCCCAAAAAAATAATAATCTAAATGATATTATTTTAATTGAAGATATAAAATCAACTAGTTGATAATTGAGTTCTGATTAGATTAGACTCGGGTCGATCAGGCCAATTCAAGTTTTTGATTGGATCACCAAGTCAGCTAAAGTTTTTTTTTTTTCTATTTGTACTTTAACTCGGATAACTCTAAGTTCTAGTTCAGCTAGGTTCCAGGTTGACCTGCCAGACCAGTTAATATTTTAAAACAATCATTTATATCAGTAAAATGTTATCTCTTATTGGGATAAAATAATAAAAAATATATATCAAATGATATATTTAAATAACTTATTCAGTTTTAGTTTGTATTTAGTAATTTGATAATGATTATTTTTTAAAATATTATTTTGTTTAAAAATAAATGAAAATAATTTTTTTAAAATTATATTTAATATTAACACATGAAAAAACAATTCAAGTGTATATATATATATATATATGTTAAAAAAATTTGAATTAGGGCCGCAAACGAGGCGAATCATCTCCTACCTCATACTTTATTCTTTCGCTAGCTTTTTCACTTTTTTCCTCTCACCAAAAGCATGTAATGTTAAAGACGGGCGCCGGCTGTCCCGCAAACTTTGTCAGCACATAAAAACTACATCTGTGTGATCTTTACTATTACCAGTTGTTAGCTCTCTATCTCACCTTCGGCAACAACTTGCAAACAATGTAACTAACATTCTATCAGCCTATTTTAATTTCCCAATATTTGATCTAAGAAAAAACCCTAGTGAATATTAATAATCCCTCCTGGGAAAGAAAGCAATCAAAATCTTATGTCTTTTTCCAAGTGGGGTTTCAAAGTAGCAGCAGCAGGTAGGAAGAGTCCAAATTAAATATGTCACAGTCCTGAACAATCAGAGTGTTTCTTCAAGAAATTCAAATGTATATCCTTGTTGTTTAAGGATATTTTACTCCACTTTATGCTACTTTACACCGATTATCCATTCAACGCACCGAAGTGTTTGATCTTTGCATCAGAAAGAATGGGTCCCAAACCTTTTACCGAAAGCCAAACTCGCAGAGGTGAAAGGGAGTGAGTGAAGCCAAGGAATAGGTGGCTGGCACATGAAGAAAGCAACGTAATAGTTTGTGTTACTTGAAAGGAACGTCGGATAGATAGATTCTTGGCTTTTCTTGGGAATTGGTTGCGGCTTTCATTCATTCTTTTGCATTTGCTTTTCTTAGGTGCCTTGAACAATGCCTTGTGAATTCTTCTTGTATACTTCACCTACAATTCTAAGCTAGGAAAGCAACAAATTGCTTCGTCTAGAGTTGTAGGTTTTGGCAAAGGCTATATGATGCTTTAGATCATCCATTCAAATAGCCTGGTGATTTCACTCAAGAGCTAGCAAAGCAATTTCTTTTCTTTGGAATGAATATGGTCATAATTAAGAATAAATTAATTAATTGATGGAAAATAATGAATTATAACCTTGATAGAACTAGCTAAAATATGTTAACTAAATATTGAAATATCCTATCAACCAAATTAATTAAATACATAAAATGTAAGATTTTGTTACTGAACACTTCATATCAATTAAGTGATTTTAAACACCATATATTACTTAAAAAAAAAAAAGAGTAATGACAAAGGAATTGTTGAAAATGCCCATATTTTAATCTATCATTCTTAATTTTCCATGAGGATCTAGTCATCAACAATGCATTTACAAGTTATCTAAGTTTCTAACATGAGTTTGACAATATACGATAATTCACTCTTGAAGTTATCTAAGTTTCTAACATGAGTTTGAAAATCTACAATATATAATGTACTTTTGAACTATTAGATTGTGATATTCTAACAATTCACATAAATTAATAATTTTAACAACCACCACTTTGATCCTTAGGGGGTGTTGTTTTTATAGTTCAACATGTTTTTATTTAACAAATATTAAATTGATGTTTTTCATGTATTTTTTTAATATTTTAATATGCTAATACTAAAAAAATATAAAAATCATCATTATTATTTTATAAAAATACTTTATACCACATTATTAAACACCTCTTAGTAGTAGCATACAGTCATGCTACTATGTAATTAAAGAAGAATATTTCTTGACCTAATTGGCATTTAATCCATGAGTCGACAGCCATTATAAGTAAAGCACTATAATTGACTTTTACTTCAAAATTAATAACAAAACACAACTTGTTATAGCTAGCTTGGTTCAAGGTATCCATATCATAGCATTATTAGAGGTTTACCTTCGCACATTCATTGTCCACTACGTACCATTAGAGACTTTCAAAAGTCAATTAACAATGGAGATTAAACTAATCTACTCTGTATTACAAACTCTTATGGCCACTAGTTAACCTCTCTAAAGTATGGAATATACCATCCATTGTATGATCCCACGCTCATCAACAAAAGATGTCAACACAAAGCATGCATGTGCTCACGTGATATCTCGTGAACAAGGCATCATTCCATAGCTAATTAAGCTAATGAGCTCAGCGTTAAGATTAAGCAACTGGCCTCCAAAGCCGGCCAAATTTGCTTGCAACCCACCAGCTTTTCGACACCTGGAATAACGGCGGCCGCCCATTGACCACGAAATGTGTAAAAAATAAAGTTGAATGAAGAAAGCAATGTTTCTTGCTTTAAAGCCAAACGTCCCAAGCCAACCACATAACTGTTTTTATAGGTGCTATATATAGAAGCTTGCAATAGCTAGCTACCATAACAAACAATTCAGCTTAATACACATCCTTTAAATCTTTTACCACCCCATTCTCTCCAAAATGGACTGGACTAGAGGCCAAACCATTGGCCGTGGCTCATCAGCCACCGTCTCGATGGCCAGGGCCAACCAATCCGGTCAAGTCTTTGCGGTGAAGTCAGCTGAGCTATCAAAATCGGAGTCTCTTCAAAAGGAGCAAATTGTTCTTTCAACATTAAGGTGTCCGCAAATTGTAGCATATAAGGGGTGCGACATTACTAATGAAAATGGTAAGGTCTTGTACAATCTTTTCTTGGAGTATGCATCCGGTGGCACGCTTATCGATGCAATTCGGGAGGGTGGAGGTTGTCTTGACGAGGAAATGATCCGATTGTATGCTCGGACAATTTTGCTCGGCCTCGAGTATCTTCATTGTAATGGCATAGTGCATTGCGACATCAAGGGTCACAATATTTTGGTCACTAGTGATGGGGCAAAAATTGCTGACTTGGGTTGTGCTAAGCGGGTTGATGAGGTGTCAGAAGCAGATTGGGGCACGACAACAACAATTGCAGGCACACCACTTTACATGGCACCTGAAGTGGCGCGTGCTGAACACCAAGGGTTCCCTGCTGATATATGGGCTGTTGGGTGTACCATTGTCGAGATGGCCACCGGACAGGCTCCATGGGTGAATGTCTCAGACCCAGTTTCAGCTCTTTACCAGATTGGGTTTTCGGGCAACGCGCCAGAGATTCCAAGCTTCATGTCTAAGCAAGCAAGAGACTTTTTGAGCAAGTGCTTGAAGAGGGACCCGATGGAAAGGTGGTCAGCCAGTGAATTACTTAAACATGATTTTATTATTGAAGAGGCAAATCTTATTTTAAAGGAAAACAATAGCTCAAAAGCGGACACTCCAACATGTGTTCTGGATCAACTCTTGTGGGACTCAATGGAGAAGTTAGAGACAACTTGGGATTCGACCCAGAATACTTCTCTGGTCTCTCCAATCGAAAGAATCAAGCAATTGACTGAAGGCAATGGAAAAGCACACAGCTGGTCGACATGGGGTGATGCTTGGGTCACAATAAGAAGCAACAAAAGTAGCAAAAGAACAAGAAACGGTTTCTTGCAGTGAGGATTATAACATGGCATATGCCAATGAATCCATTGAAAATAGTGGGGCGGAGATAGCTTCGCTTAGCATGGAATATAACCTTGTCGTTCTTAACGAGCCCACAAGCATTAGTGGGAATAATACATGTAATAACACTAGCAGTGGTGGTAGCTGTCGTGATGACGGAAGGCATAGAATATTGTTGATGCCTTGTGAAGGTAGAAAAGATGCTTTATGTAAGCAATTCGAATTTTGTGAAGGAAATAAAGTTCTGTTTTCCACATCGCAATGCTTAGCTTGCTTATCTTCATATACTGTAGCCATGGCTGTTTCAAATTACATATCTGGTCATAAGAAACCTGCTGGATATGAGGTCCAAGCTAGTTAATCAGGCTTGTGACTGGAAATAAGAAGCCAATTGGACCAAATCTTAACTAACCAAATTGTGTTATCAGGCCACTTAACACCGGCCTCCAAACCACAGCCTTTCAATTGATAAGACATAGTTTTAAAACCTAACTTTATATGTCATTTAACTCAATATTTTTTTTTAAAAAAATTAAAATAATATTATTTTAATTATAAAAAAATATATTATTTTAAAAAAATAACAGTTTTAGTTAAGTTAATGAGACTGTGAGTCAACTTGAATTTATAATTGGATCAATTTGTTTTTTTATTTTTTTTTCTTTAAACTGAATAGGTTTAGGTTGTAAGTTAATTGGATTCTGGTTTGATTTATTAAACCAATTTAAATTTTATAAATTATAATTTATAAGGTACGACTTAGAGGTTGGTTTAAATAGTAAGTGAACTGTTTTTTTTTTAATGTTGATAAATGAAAGGGATAACGTGATGTTTTTTTAAGTAAATGTACTGAACTAATTATCACATGAATTTGGGCAAGAATAGAGGTAAGAAATCTGCAAATCGCATGCATCCAAGCCTTTATTTAGTGGACAGATCTTAAATTTCCATTAACACATGCTATCAAAGCATCTGTAGATCAGGTCATTCTACAAATGATCCCACTTCTCCATTTCCATTAGGATGTGTTTAGGCAAGAAATTCTCCCGACAACCTAATACCTAATTATTGACACTGACTTCATTTACCACTATAGTTTAAGAGTGGTTATTCTAAGAATAAATTATATCTTTTCCTAAAGCTTGCACCAATGGTGTCCCAGCAGAAGATAGAAGAACAGCACTTAGTCATTTAAGCTATCTCTTTCCCTGTCATCAGCAAATTGCAACACCATTGATACTTGTCACAACCCACCATGAAAAGCTAGCTAGATTTTATATAATTATGTTAAAATACACAAAGGTTCTATAATCAACCTAATAACTTAATAGTTTAAACTATTAGATGTAAATTCCAAGAATAATTTTATATTACACTATCTTATATTTAATTTTATTAATTAAAATAGAAAGATAAAATTCAAACTTGAAATTGCTTGATCAATAAAACTTTAATATCATATTAAAAAATCATCTCTTAAGCTATTAGATGAATGTTTCAAGAATATTCTTACATTATTCACTAATAATTCTCATTTTTAGTATGTTGATGTTGTGTATCGCATTTTACTTTACCATTGCCTAGTTGCAGAGTATTAGTCCTTGGATGTGTCAAACACTAGAGCAAATATATAGAATGCATTGCTTGTAGAAGCGATGCACCTTCATTGCTAATCCTGTAATTAAGCTAGCATGGTTTCTACTTGGAACGACATGACATTAGTTCTCTACTTGATTCCCAACTTTCCCTTCCTTATTATGCTCATATATAATTCTGTTGACGATAATCTAGCTTGATCTCAGTCATTAACCACTAGTCGTTCAAACGTAAAAAAATCTAATAAAATTGGGATAATGGCACGCATTTCATTTGTGTGGTGCTTGTGGAAAGGAAGCCAACGAAAAACCTTATCAAGCACTCACAACAGGATATGATATGACATTAATTTACGGTGGAAACTTGCTTCTTGTTTTCATTTCAGGTCTCAGTGGTCAGCTACCTATTTATATATATTTTGGAAATAACTTTTAATATATTGTTAATGGTAAGACATTGTAGAGTCAACTTCCATACTTCACACTACACGTCTCTCTAGGTTTTAAGCTTGTTATTCACGTATAGAGTGGTGCATTCAAGATAATCTTTCTTTCTCATAGCCTCTCTAACTGATCTGTATGAGATCTTGATCATTTGCCAAATAATTAAAATAAAAAACACTTGGCAATTTATTTTATGTCTTTATTTTGTTTTTTTAACTCAATAAGTTTACATCTTTTCTATATCTACACTTTCTGTTATTGAATGCTAACCAAACTATAGGTTAGGGGATTTTCCTTTTATGCTTCTTCTTTCAATTTCTGTAAACCGCCCCTCGAAACCAGAAAGATCGGCTATAAGCTTTGTGCTTGGAGTTCTCTCAATTGTGAATACTGAATACGAAACGTTAGAAACATGAGTGGACTCCATAACCAGGAAGACTTGGGAGTGAAAAGCAGGAAAGCAAAAAAAAAAAAAAAAAAAGGAAGAAGAACGATCCCTTTTCTATAGTCAGCTGCAGCTCCTCCAATAGGGATAATATATACGTCCCATGCTTTATGGGGATTCCCATTTTCTTTAGTAATTTATACTTAGTTATCACCTTGTAACCATTAACATTCTTTTCAAATCTTTCTTTTTCCTACTCATCTTCAAGTTTCCAACGCAGATCACAAGTAAAAGGGTGCTCCCTTTTAATTATACTATTCTTTTAGAGCTATAGGTCGGTATTTATTCAACGCCAAAATTGTTGTTTGATAGCCACCAATTCATGCATCCTCTGACATCTATGGTGAATACACTAGTTCAGATTTAAATAACGTTGACATTTTTCTGAGGATCCTCTGACAGTTAAGGAAAGAAAAGCACTTGAAGGATAATGTTAAGCACTTCCAGTGATATCTTCACTTTAACTGAAATATGCCTTGCCAACCCACCTATAGTACTGTATCCTAGTACTTATTTTACGAGAACAGACTGTATGTTCCAAGAGTTAATTTGATTCATGGATTGGTTTCAGCCATGGAACTTTCAGGTTCGTTATTTTTTATTGTTGTACAATATCTCTGAACTCTTATGCTGGCCCTAGAAGGAACATTCTTAAAATGAAGAAGCAGGCGGTGCCAAAAATTTATTTTGCGTGTGATATAAAAAACAGTAAGGCTTTTATTTATTCATCCCATGAACCACTGTTTTCAATGAATTTTGCTTCTTTTGGTGTTGTGAAGTGGTATGGTTAGAAATATTTTTATTATTTAAATCTGTTTTTCATCTTAATTTTATAATTTTTTTTAAAATTATAATCATAAAAACTATTATAATATCAAAGACGCATGAAGTTAAATGAGGGTATCTTCCAAGATTTTTTTTTTCATGTCAACAAGCAAAGCTATGTCCTCCACAGAATATGGGGCATGATAGCTTTTACACCTAATACATAGTTTTCCATTGATTTTTGTCTTGTCTCACGCCTATTTCTCTACCTATATAAGCACCCATATAGCCTGATACTGAAATTCAGGGGTTCTTATACTCATGAGGCCACTTCCTTCAATATAGATAAATGGAAGCAACTGAGATGTACATGTTAAACCAGAAATTGAGATCAAAATCGATGCTTTGATCATCACCAGCAAAGAACAAAATGGCTACCAAGCTGAAGTTGACAAGCCATCACAGTCTTCCATTTTAACGAGGACACATGCAGGCTACTTCAGGATAAGCCTGTCTTTTGGTACACAAGCCTTGCTACGGAAGGTCCTTAGTGAGCCTAACAATAATGGTTCACAAGATGTCTGGCAGGTATTTCGTATGCTTCCTTCAACTGCTTTTCTTTTGCTATGGTGGCTTGCACTTCTGATACAAATTTCCCTCTCTTATCTATGTTCTGAAATGTTTCTTTCACTTTAACTTGGTGATCAAGCTAGAGTTCTTGCACTATATAGGAGTAAACTACTTGTATGCTCCTTGGATTTCATGGTTTTTGTTGCTTCAATCGTCACCTATATCTGTTACAGAAATTGTTCCCTATTAGCATCTTTACTGTTCCTATTGTGATGCTTGATATAAAACTAGGCCTGTGATAATACCATATGTATTCTGAGTGAGGGAAACTTTGCTCTCATCTAATTAATCAATCTGTATACTGTGTAACAGACTTGTAGGCCAGCTCTTTTCAAGAAATCAATGAGAAAATTCAATGTTGCATGGTGAGCTTACTCATTCACATTAACATTCCTGGCACTCGTTTCTGTTGAGTACGCAAAAGAGATTAAAGGTCATATAGCCAGGATTGATGCTTTGTGTTATCTGCACTGTCAAATCTGATTTTCCTTGGCTTGATGGTGCTCACTGCGTTTAACACCGACAGGTTTCTCCACCAAAAGGACCCTGCACTGAATTTTTTCAGTAATTGAAAAACAAGAAATTCATGTTAATTTATACTCAATTGTAAATCAAAGTCTGTATTCTTGCCAAGCAAGAGAGGAGAAAGCTCGAGTTTGAGCCTCCCTTTTGTAGATCCACCACTAATCTAAAAATTGATGGTCCAATTCACCAGGTCGACCTACCTTTTAATTACTCCCATATGCTTAATCTTCATAGTCATTACAGGACATACGAATTCTTTTTTTTTTTTTTGCCTTAAAACAGGACATGGGGGTTCATGCACCACCGGGAGTGGTTTTTGTAGGTTCCAAGTTATATGTTTTTTGGTTGGTGTCATCTTCTCCCTCCACACCCTCTGGGTTTCATCAAACCACTCTCAAGGATGAAACAAACTCTTATCATTGACGTAGATGCAGGAGAGAAGATTGATGGTCCACCAATGTAAGTCTGGCAAGTGTTCTCCATATGCTATTTATGTGAACGGAAAAAATTGCATGTTTGAGATGCGGCTTGATCCTGAAAGAGCTCCAAACTTTGAGCTCTTTGATGGAGTGAAGCATTCATGGTCTGAACTTCCCTAACTCCCGAAACTCCCAGCAAGATTCTTGCCCTTTATGACTCAGCGAGACCACATCGTAGACGTAGATGCATGCATGCTGTGTTTATATGGATTCGACAGGTATATATTGGCTGTATAAACCGAGTGGGAGCATCTTATCCAATTTGGTGGCGTAGCTCATTTTCCATTTACTGGGTTTGGAATAGTTATCGACAATCTACGTTTAACATCAATCAATGACAGGAATTTTGTTAGTGTTAGTAGGGAGTTAAATATTTAGCAGGTAGGAAGGTTGTTAGAAATAGTTGGAGGGAAATCAAGTTCAGTTAGTAGAGGAAAAGTCTCTGTAAATGGATGGTATTTATTTCCTGATAATCAGGTAATGAATGCAGTAATTTTGCCGAAACTGCAGAATTCTCTCCCTAATTCTTGAATCTTTCTTTCATCTATTCTTCTCTCTCAAAGTCTATTTTCTTCTTCCCTCTCAAAACCTATCTTTTACTTCCTCAAAATCTATCTTTTTTCTATCTTGTTAAGGTGAAACCTTAACAAGTAGTGTCGGTTCCAAGGCCTTAATTGTATCATTTTGGTTCAAAATGGTGAAAAACAATAAGATAAAGGCTGTGGAAAAACGTTGTAGGAAGCTTGATGAACAATTACATGATATTCGTCAAGAATTTCGAGAATCAATTTCTGATCAACAATAAAAGTGGCAAGATAGAATAATGGAGGGAGCGGAGCTAAATAAAAAGACCAATCAAATCAGTCTGTAGATCGAAGCACTGGCAACTCAGTACCAATCTTTTCTAGCTAATCAGATGGAAGGGAGGGAAGTTGTAGCTAACTTGAAGGAGTCTTGAATACTCCACCAGTAGAAAAGGAAGTAGGCACTCAGAGCAATCAAGAAGGCATATTACATGGGTTCAAAATCCTTGCTCGTAGAGATCACATGGGCAGCCAAGATCACCACAAAACTGGATATAATCCACCTCTACCAATGATTGATTTGCCAGTTTTCTGGGGAGATAATCCTAGGGGATGGTTAAGGAAGTGCAAGAAGTTCTTTACACGTAACTTGGTTCTTGTACAACAAAGGGTTGAGGTGGCTTCTCTGTACTTGGAAGGAAGGGCATATATAAGTTTGGTTTAAAGGATTCATTTTGAGTAATAAGGAGGTGGCCATTAAGCAACCATCTGAAAAATTGTATGAGCAAAGAAAAAGGCTTGGGTGGTGCTACAAATATGGTGAGAAGTACAGTCCATGCCATCAATGTAGCGTGAAGGAAATACATATGATAGAATGAGTGGAAGAGGATAGGTTCTTAGATGTGGAAGAAGCTGAAGAAGACAAGTTCAAAAAATATAGACGAGTTATTGTCAAGCCTATAGCAATCTTGGAAAGAAAGATCATGAAAAAAGGAATAGAGCAGTAGCGGCTGGATTAATTCGGTGGTCCAATTCATTTCCTGAATATGATCCATGAAAAGAAATAGACAAGATTCAGATGCAGTTCCTGGAGTTTTCTTTCGATTCTTGAGGATAATAATCCTTTCAAGGTATGGATATTGTTACGATTACTGGTACAAGGGCATGGAGTAGTTAAGAGGGGTGAAGGGTAGCAGTTACAATGGTAGAAATTCTGGTACCGTTAGTAATTAGTTAAATAGAGGAAGTTAGCAATTAGGAAGGTTGTGAGAAACAGATGGAGGAAAATGAAGTTCAGTTAGTAGAGTAGGATTCATTTCATAATAATCAGATAATGAATGAAGTAATTTTGCAGGAACTACAGAACTCTCTCCCTATCTCTTCAATCTTTCCTTTCTCTATTTTTTCCTCTCTCAAAATCTATCTTCTACTTTCTCAAAATCAATCTTTTTTCTATCTTGTCAAGGTGAGACCTTAACACATTTCACTGCTGAAAATGGACTAAAAAATCCACTCCCCTGTTGCCCATGTAAACCCCACTCATACGACTCATTGCTCCATGTGTCTCCATTGATTAAATCTCAAACTCAAATAGAACTGCTACCACTTCCTCGAGAGAGAGGATGAGCCACCATAAATAGCAATTGTAAGAACTGGCTTTAAGCATGATGATTCAGATACTGGCCTGTCCACTCTACCCTCGTCTACACTAGGTGTTCTTCAAGTTCAGCAGCATAAAATCTTGTCTATCCGCCAAGTCTCATCTTCATCATATCGTATGGATATTTCTAATATTATGTTTAAAGGATTGATGCTTGTGCTGGCTGCACTGTCAGCTCTGACTTTCCCTGGCTTGATGGTGCTTACTGCATGAGACACCGATATGTTTCTCCATTAAAATGATCCTGTACTGCATTTTTCCAGTCATTCAAACACAAGAACTTCAGGTTAAATCATAGTCAATTGTAAATACAAAGCATAGTTACAGATCGAAGTTTGTAGCCTTGCAAAATAAGAGAGGTGAGAGCTCCAGTTTGAGCATCACTTTCTTCAATCCATGGCTAAAATCAAAAAAAGTTTGTCTGACTCAAAAAAGAACCATTTTTATTCAGAAAGGAGAGAATACCAGCAGTATATGTTCTCTAATACACCAAACAATGTTAAGAAAACAACATATCAGAATTTATGCTGACAAAAGATATCCATTATTTTCAGCGTTAAGCTCTACATTTCACTTGTAGTGAACACAAAATGATAACCCTAATTTTACTTTCCTTTTCTGTGCGTTTCATCTTGTCTTTTTCTCCACACTTACAGCAATGCATAGATGTCAATTAAACCCTAACCAACAATCCCATCGTGAAAATCCCCAGTGATACTATGAAAAAAAAAAATAAAAAACAACTACGAGGAGGATAAAAAAGACTAGGTAACAAGTGGGGCTCAGTTTCTCAAGTATTCTTCTTGCTGGTTGATCGTGAAAGTCCCAAGTCCATAGATTGCAACTGGCTCCGTAGGTTCTGGTTTTCTTCAAGCAAGCGATCATACTCAAGAAGGAACCCTTCAGATTGCTTACTTAGAGCAGCTGCATTGGCTTCTGATGTATTTACCTCCTTTGACTTGACTTCCAGCTCAGATTGCAGCTGTTTAAGTTTTTCTTGCAGTGTGGACACCTCTGTTTCTAAAGCTTTGGTCTCCTCAACCTTCCCATCCTCAAAACTTCGATTTTGTTTCTTTACAGCCTCCATGCTCTTCCTCCGCATACGAAGCTCTCTGATGTAATGGTGCAGGCGGTCTATCATTAGTGAAAGGAAAAGGATGGAACCTGCAAAGAGGTACCTCAAGTTTATACAGGTTGAAGAGCCCATGAGGTCTCTAGAAACAAGGAATTTGCAAAAATAAATTGCCTAGTCATTCTACTCAAAAACAAAAAATAATTTCAAAAGATTTAGAAACAGACAAAACTCTCACGTTTACAAGTGCTGCTCAGAAAAGAAGATATATGCTACAAAAGAAAGCACTTCACACCATTCCCCACATATATTATTTAAAGAAATTCGGTTTCCAACACTATGCTCTACAAGATCCATGAATAGGTTCACTGAAGAGCTGTTGCAAAAAATGTAAAAAAGAGATAGCATTGCATAGCATAAAAGGTATTTAAATAAAGGTAATAGTCATTCTGGAGACACATCAAACAAACAGGGGACTGTCGCGGAAGTTCTTTCATGGTAAATATGAAACTTTGTGAAGCAAGGTTTCTTTTGCACAATTTTACCAGTGCTAAATGATGAGAGAAGAATCAGAAGCAGGAAAGTATATATTTTCAAATATCTATGCCACCCGCCAAAGTTATAAAAGTATAATGACAGCATATGTTTGGAAATGAAAAACACACATTTGAAGTTACAAAATCTGATGATGACCCAATTGTTGCACAGCATTTGAAGTTGCAGAGCATTTTGAAATGAAGAACATATGTTTGAAAAGCAGTATGTTGAATCTTATTACAAATGAGATGTTGCCTAGCATTCTAAAATGAAGGACAAGTGTTTGAAAAACATCATGATGAATCTGATCACAGATGAGGTGTTGCACAGCATTCTGAAAAGAAAAATAGATACTGGAAGTTATATAATCCACTTTTATCTTCCTGTTATTTGAGTTTATAATTCATAACCGATGTACAATAGACAAGAGAGCATATAACAGGGATAAAATCTTCGTGCAGCTGAAGAGAACTCCATTGGTGCAGAAAAATGCCATATTTGGAAGTACTTTTGCAAATACATGTATGATACAGGATGCTGTAAGTTTGACATCTTAAGGGAACCATAGGTCTGCTGGCACATGCGTAGAAAAGCAGGCTATTATTGCTTCACTATATAGTAGTACTGTATAAGAGAAAAATCACAGCATGTATTGCTCTTTACTTGAAGTTTAGTTGTCAAAGAATGTTTTTTAATTGAAAATAGTAGCACATTTATTCACATCTAATGGCATTACCAAGCATCAAGGCAGAGTTCAATCATCTAAAAACAGGAAAAGCAGGACAACATGTGGAGACATTGATGCTGTTTGAAATGATTTTCTTACATCGAAATAAGTATCGCATGCTAGCTTTAAGAGCTTAAACACAAAAAAAAGAGAAAGAATCATCTAATTGACACTCTCCTAAAATCCTGAACAAAGAGTTCCAACTCCAAAGTTCTCCCTTGATCTAAGAAGGAAAAACGTAATATATGGACTCTTTTGCTCAAGTCAATCAAAATTCAGATATTGGAGTTAATCGACTCAAAAACAAAATTTCCCCACAGCACTAAACATTTGGTGATCCATCTTCCATGGTGATGGATGACACAATGCTCTCTCTCTCTCTCTAAATCTTAACAAGCTATCAATAAACAGGTCCAAATCAAATGCCTCATTTCATTAAATCATTCAACACGCATGGTTAGGAGGAAAAACAAGAAAAAGAAAAAATCTCAACCTCACAATCAAAACACACCTCTAATTTAGATATCATTCTTCAGCATTAACAATGGATCTAAGACATCTCCAATCCGAAATGAAATAGCCATTATTTCACCAAATCGTGCATAAAACAGTGAAATTATCAACCCCGCCAAACCAATCACAAACATATCTATGAAAATCTAATCTTCAGCACACATTCAATTACATTACATTAACCCCACAAAGCTCATAACTTTAACAAAACAAAAGGCCAAAACAAAAACATAACTCATGAAACAAAGAATTATTACCCATAAGAGTAGCCTCAAGAAGATGTTTAGCCATAAGAACCTGGTCTGTAGGATTAAAAACACCACCAACATCGATCCCACGTTTCTGGATCTTCACCATACTATAAACACTTGAGATTAAAACCAAAAACACTGTCCCTGCAACTGTCTTAACCATGACTGGTCCACGCCCTCTTTTGAGTCGATCCAAGCTCATTATCAGAAACTTCCTTAATGGGGACTTGAAAACAAATAATAATATCATTGCCATCTCTGAAAATATCACCGCAAACAAAAGCTGAATCATGTTTAGTGTTCTTTTTGGAAAAGATTAAGACTTTTTGTGTTAGAGATTGTAAAGATAGAGTCTTTGGGTGCTCAAGATCAAGAGTTTTTGTGGGTTTGAGGTACTTTTAGCAATGAGGATGGTGATCAAAGAAAAATTACAGAGATCACATAGAAGAAGGTTTTTATTGGATGGAATGGAGGCTAGTTTGGAGGCTTCCTTGAAATTTCTTTTATTGATTGATATAAGACGATAGAAATCATATATGGACTCTATATCATTCACATTTAGTCAAATTAATCCTCTACTAGGCAACTAAACAAATTAATACTCAACTAAGCAACTAAGAAATGTTATGATGCAAAACAAAATAGACACACAATTTTTTTTTTATCAATAGTGATTATAGCTTGAGCACTGTAAAACGCGCGTCTAGAAAAATAGGATCATGGCTCCAATATTTTCAATCCAAAATTCAAAAAATAGACTGCATATATGTGCGTGTACCATCCATGATCCATCAAATGGGAAAGGAGGGTCATGGCCAAGTATAAAGTATAGATGTTGATTGGACTAAATGTTGAGACATGAGGGACTATGTGTGACTTTTGTCCTAAACATTTTAATTACATGTCTTCTTTTCAGGACAATTCCCCGTCAGAAAGGGGGAAAAATGCTGTAATAAATGTCTTTTTCCCTCCGTAGAAAGGTTTTTTTCCTTTATATTTTTTACGCCTCACAGTACTTTTTGAAGGTTTCTTGTATTTAAATTAATTTAAAGATTCAATTTTTTTATTTTTTCTTACACTTAGAGCATGTGCATCTCTTTGTCCGCTGTTCTTTTTCCAATAAATTATTGAAATACAAGTGCTCAAACTCATTATTATTATTATTATTATGAAAAAAAGCTTCAACCTAATGGATCCTATATAGTATATGGTATGCTAAAATTATTTAATATTGCTGCTGATAGTGATGAATACCAGAACTCTATTTGTGTCCAAGGACTGCTGTCCAATAGCATTTCGAAAGTGGAAAGTGAAGGTTAAAATAGGCATCTACCATGATGCCTCAAATGAAAGTAAGAATAATTAAGAAGACTTGGATTAGGATTTCTAATTTAAGGATTTAGTATTTATATTTTGTAATTCTTATGATCAATAACAAATAGTTGAAGTAAAATGCAAATCTATTTATATATATAAAAAAGTCTTTAAATGCTTTCCAATAACAAATCATTCTAGGCTTTTTTTTTTAATTATATAGAATCATACTTATTATTAAATATAATCCGGCCTTACGGGGATATTTACGACTTAAAATTTGATTTAGGGCAAGTTTCTAGTTAAACTAGATAAAATATTGACTAAGTTAATTCTGTTCGACTTGATTGAATTTCTAATAAGTCAATTAATATGATTAAATCTTATTTAAACCAACTAAGTTAACACAAGAAAAAAGAATAAAATATTTTTGTTTTAATAAAAATAGTTGATTTGAGTTAACTTAATTACCTGAAAATTGTTACAATAACTTGATAATCCAAGTATTTTTTTTTTTTTTTTTAAGGAAGTGGCTGCGAGGGCTCATGCAAAAAATGGTTTCTTGGTGGCCCCTTTTGTAATTAATTCAATAAAGAAAATTACAAATGAGCTACATCATTCTACATCATACAATAGAGAATTAGCCTTGAATATATTACCGACAAATATATATATGAAGTATAATTAAGCTTTGACAAAGGGGAGCACATATTTTACCGACACCAATTTTATTATAATTCTTTTTAACAAACCCTAAATGTCAAGAAATCGACGTCAGGAAGCATAAAAGGGGTGACAAAGCATGAAAATGGACTAAGAATTAGTTTGGTTGGTGGAGGGTAGCTAGGTCCAGCTCCATGCTTTCTGTAAAAAGGATAATATTTGAAAGCAAAACTACACCTCGTCATGGTTTTCGTTATTTATCCCATCACTCTCCTGCAGGTCCCTTCCTCGAGGCCCCAGTTTCAGAATCATTAGGCTGCCTATGCTCAATTTGTCTTTAACTAATTCTTCTCATATTTGTGCATCAAGCTGTGTGCATGTGAGGATATTGAAGGACTTGTAAATGTGATTGTGTAGAGTACTGATGAAAATATAAATACAGAAATGACAGAAACACGTTCAACTGCAAGAACAGAGATAAAAATATAAAAATAAATTTATTTTAAGGATAGATTTATATCTTTCTAAAATTAAAAAAAAAAAAAAAACATAAGAAGATATTCATTTTGACTCTTCTGACTTTGTTTTTCGAGATAATAGTCAAAATGAGTGTTTTTATTAATATATTATATGTTGGTCCAAGGACAAAAGTTATATGTAAGCTACTTAATCACTAGCAACATGAATCGTCAGGGATTGTGAAATCACAGGATATATATAGACAGTCTTGACTCTCAAGCAACAACCCACTAGCTAGAGCATTCTTCTCTGTCTGAAAAACGATAAAATTATTGAATAATCAAATTTTATTCTGTTTGGTTGAATATTACAGGATCATGAAGTAGCTCTTTCTCAAAAAGAAAGAAAAAAGAAGAAAAGAAGAAGATGATGCATGTAGCTTAAGGTGGATGAACTAATTACCTGTAATTACAACAAGAATATGTGATTAACAACATCCATCATTACCTGCGCTCAAAGCTAATCACCTTTTGGGGCACGCATGTTACTGATGGACTATTCTTGTAAGAATATTGTGAAAGAGGAAAAGATAATGGTGATAGGATGGATAAACTACTTACCAATCTGATCACTTTGCCAAATAATGATGAGGGCTGGTGCGTGTGATGTACTCTGTGATCACATGAAAATGCTAGCTACTGGCACAATGATTTTTTTATTAATTAATTCGTAGAAGGTGGCCGAATTGCAACTAATTAAATCCCTCTAATTTGCTTTTGTCATTTTTCTGATTTTGAAGGGCTTAATATGCCTTCATCCTATCTTATTAAATTTAATTTTGAGGGGTGTAGTTTAACTGATAAGGTTTTAGGTTTACTCTTTAGAGATTATCAGTTCGAGTCTCACAAACCTCAGGGCCACTGGAAACTTGCGTGGTCGTTAACTTCAGGGCCTGTTTGATTAGTCAAGGTGCATAAGTCGGTCCGTTGATGGTCATCTTGTTGCCTTGTCGACTTGTGTATTGGCTCTGGCTAAATTAAACTAAATAGAATTGTACCCAATAATATATGTTCATTGGTTAAAATCTAATCAAAATTTAATGGATGAATGTTTAGTTACTATGAAGTTACCTTGATATATGTTCATTAGTTAAAATTCGATCAAAACACTGACAGTTTGTGTTCGTCGTTGTATTTCAGAGGCGAAGGAAATTGTCCCCTTTCCCAGTTCACTGTGCAGCACACCGACAAACACAAATCGTTGGTGTCATCCAAAGACGAAGAGAACTGTTCTTCTTCTCCTGACACTGTTCACAGTAAAAAACACTAAGGGAAATACCGTCTAAAACACCGATGAAAACACTGACAAATTGTGTCCATTGGTGAATTCCAGAGGGGAAGGGAACTATTCCCCTTCTCATGTCAATGGTGGCAATTAAAATGCATTGAGTGACTGTCCAATTCCTGAGAGAATTACTGACGGACTGCGAATTCCAATGCCTTGTTAATTAATGCATCTCTAATTGTGTACTGTTTGATTTTTCATCGACGGAATCACAGATGGAATGTCAAAAATTTGAAGGATTTTTTTGAAAATTTTAGTGCGAAATAAAAATTTCAAGGTGAATTTACTAAGGGAATCACCGACGGATTAATTAAAAATAATATTATTTAATATTTCATGATAAAAACATAGTATAAAAACCAGCAAGGATGCTGGAAATTCATTTTTTTCTCCCTCATCTTTGCAATTCTCTCTGCTAATCCTCTCTTACTCAAATCCTCTCTTCTATTATAGTTTCAAGTACTAGAACTTAACGTTTTTACTATCAACACGATTAAAAGTTATGTATGGTGAATCTTTTGATTTATTTTCTTCAATTTATTAACAATGTATTTTTGTTTTTTTATCACACGTAGATAAACTCTTAAATTAAGCACACCATTAACGTAAGCATTTTTTTATTCCTAAAGCTTATATTTGTTTTTGTCTATTTTATTGTCTACATTGCATTAATGTTTTATTGTGTTTGTTGAATTTTAATTGTTATTATTAAATTTGTGGTATAAATGTTAATTGAATATACATGATTAAATTTTATTTTATTTTTTCTATTTTATTGTCTACATTGCAATAATGTTTTATTGTTTTGTTGAATTTTAATTGTTATTGTCAAATTTGTAGTATAAATGTTAGTTGAATATATAGGATTAAATCTAATTACAAAAAAATTATTGTCAATTTAGGATTAAAAAAATTATCGCGTTGAAAATCAGATGAAATTGAATAATCCAAATTTGTTATTAGAAATAAATTAAAATTAACTTATTTGTGGCATATATTTTGTATATTTGTAGGATTGAAAATTCTAGGTAATTTCTATTATAGGGGAGGTGCTGCCAAAATTGTTTTTTTAAATCGAAATTAATTATGTAAATATTAATCAAATTTGTGTAGATGCATAGAGAAAAATTAACTCACGTCGTGAGCACATGATTGCAGCTAGTTCTTCTAGTAGTGATGATGACAACAATGTGTCATTAGGTGCCGACCAAGAAGAGGCATCTACATCAACTCATGATGTTGCCTCTTTCATTGTTGTTCCATAACGTAGAGGTAGTGTCCCTTCATAGTGGGTTCCATTCACCCACAAGTATGAGACGTATTGGAAGGACGATCTTTTAATGTAAGTTTGT
This sequence comes from Populus deltoides, assembly GCA_015852605.2. Classification (NCBI taxonomy): domain Eukaryota; kingdom Viridiplantae; phylum Streptophyta; class Magnoliopsida; order Malpighiales; family Salicaceae; genus Populus; species Populus deltoides. The sequence goes on along the minus strand of CM027573.2, from coordinate 23,525,194 downwards.
TTTGCTTTGAGTTGGTTTGCATTTAACAAATTATGAACAACTAGTATTTCATTAATTTTATCGATTTTCAGGTTCACAAATATTAAGGTCACCTAGGTAATAACATCGGTGTTTAAATCGTTGATGAAGATTCTATTGTTTCAATGGAGTCAGGTTTCCAAATATCCTGATTGGAAACCTTATGTCGATGCATGGTTTACAAGATTTAATGTTAATGTTAACTTAAAATTTTAACTATTTTTTATGTAAATTCCTTTACTTTATTTAGATTATTGATTTATTTTTCATAAATTGTTAATGCAAGGGTAAATTTGAATGGGATACAGAAAATGACAATGTTGCAAGGAGGTTTTAGGAGAATCACGCTTCAACTATGTAACAACGAAAACAATATGATAATTATTTTTTATTTTAAATATTAAAATTTCATTTATCATTAACTCATATAGAATACGTTTGTATCATGTAGGTTGCATGCTTTTTGATATGAGACGCAAAAAAAAAAAAAACTAAAAAATATACCAAAGAAAATACTCTGCTAGGCTGGAATGACGTGGCGGTTTGGAAGGATTTCAGGCCGCCATACATCCCGAAAGATATATGGGCAGAATATATTCAGCACGTGACGTTCAAGCATTTCACAGGACGCTCGCAATCCGGTACGGGGAACCGGAGCCGGCAAATTCACTGCTCAGTTACCACGTATATCGACGACTCTGTTCCTTTCGTTTCGCATGTGAAGCGGATGGTAAGATTAATTTTAATCACATCCATATTAAATTAATTTTTTTATTTATAAATATATTTAACTTGTAACATTTTTTTCCTTACAGGTTACGACTCTTGGACGTGAGCCGAGCCCAATGAAGCCTTTTGTGGTGACACATGAGCGGAGTGAAGACTACCAAAAGGGGATGCAATAGTTCATCGACAACCACGCTCAATACTTTGTGGTATGTTCATTCAACCATTTTTTTTCATAAGTTATTATTTTGAATTGAATTTGATGATTTTAGTTTTTATTTTCAGGAGACACATAACAGCAAGTTGATGAAGAGACACTGAGACGATCCTTCAATCCACCCAGATTTTGATTCGGATTTATGTATGAAGGCGGGATTGTTTGGTGGACCCAATAGAAATTAAATGTACGGACTCTCCAACACTATGACCGAGAACTTGTGGACGGCCTGTAGTGTCTCAACCATTGGGAGCTCACAATCAGTATCGAGCACCTAGTCTCAGGAGTTCGTGGCCTTGTAACAACATACGACTCATCTCACCTAAAAATATGAGCGACTCTCGATGGATTATGAACAACTCCGTTAAATATTCATGGACATGAGATCACAGATGGGTGGTACATGTGCGCCGTCTTTTTAGTTATATAGTCCCAAGAACGACCAGCCTCCTCCTCCTCCTCCAGCGTCGCCATTGTTTTAGTTTAATTTTATTTGAACATATACATTTGTAATGAATATATGGATTTTATATTATTCAAATTTATTTTTTAAATTATTTTCTTTTTTTGTTCAAAAGATTTTTTTAAAATATAATTTAAAATTATTACAGACGGATATACCGATAGACACCATTCATCAATATATTCCGGAGAGTTTGAAACAATTTACTCCATATGCCACTATCACTGAAAAAATAATTTCATCGGTATTTTACAGAGAGTTAGAATAAAATTACAATAAATGCTAGTACCAATCACCAATGGAATAATTCTGTCAGTGTATTAAAACGGGTATTTTTTTCCGGGTATTTTCTGTCTGTAAAACCATCGGTGTTTTTTCTTTACCGACATAAATGCTGACATAAATGAAATTACCGACGGATGGTTTTTGTCCGTGAATTTGTCAATAAAATTTTTACCAACGGAATGGTAGTGTAAATACCGACAAAAAATTCCATCAATAAAACTATTAAATGTGGTAGTGGTTACAATATTTTTGTTCACACTACTCAGTTATGAAATTCATAATCCTTTTTAATTGAGACATAAAGAAAAGAATCTGAAGCACCTACCCAACCAAATATTCAGGCTTTAAAATATGTTGGATTAGGTTTAATAACTATGCTTTTAGTATTTTTTAAATTTACATGTTTATGAGTATGGTTGTAAGAATAATAAAAAAAACAATTGTGATTATATTTTGTACTCAAATTAAGCATCAAAACTTTTTTTGTCAACACCGCAACATACAAAGTATAGATTAATTAGTGGTTCAGAAAGCTCAAGTTTAATAATGCACAACACAACTTGCTAGTTAAAGCGCTAAACAACCGGATTAATTAACTGATCTAGAAATGAGTGTTGAACACCATGATATAAAATTTTATAATAAGTTCTATCACATGTAATTTTGCAATTAAAAACAATTATTAAATCTAATATTCTGGCTTGACAAATGAAAATTAATCTAATCAATACAATTAATTTGATTGGTTCATCTGATTAAAATCTAATTTAACTTTTAAAAAATAAAATAATATTATCTATTAATTATCTTATATCAATCCATACAAAGTGACTTGAATCTTACGATAGGCCACGGGATTTAATAACTTTGAATTTAAGATGCTTATGGTGGCTCCCTCGACGACGACCTTAGTAATGAATCTATAAATGTTTACAGTTAACTAGTTGCATCTAAACGATGTCTAATAAGAAAAATCAATTACACTATTTCTTGCTTCGTCTAAATTTGGGCGCTTTGACTGGCTGGTTACTCTGACCTTCAGCAAGACAAAGACTCCTCCAGAGGACATGAAAAACTTATTTTATCAATCCTAGCAGGCCCTAACAGTCCTGTTATTAAACCTCTTTCCCGGCAAGTTAATACAATGATTAATTTTGCAGATTAACTCTTCGATGCATAATCTAATCCAAGCTAAATTTAAAATTAAATTTTAAATTGAGGATGGATTTATTAACACGGGCCATAACCTAATTCATTGTAAACACTCTAACTATCTCAAGATGATGCATGTTTACGGCGCGCCACCTTTTTTTTTTATTATTGGAATGCAAAATATTGATGTTGGGTTTATATGATAATAAGAAAATTGTCTTTATTATATAGCAATGGGATTAACCGATGATGATGATTTAAATAATTATGTTAAAAATTATCAACCAAGTCTACAATATAGGCACACTAATTAATTAACAAAGTAATATACACCAAATAAAGTGAGAAAAAAGAAATCAAAGGCACTATTATCAAGATGAATGAGTGTTGTTAATTATATGAACAAAAATCATGTTAGTACGTATATCATATACAAAAAGAATCAACAAATCATATATATTAACAAGGAGGTACTTGATGATTAAGCTCCCAATTAATTAGCACTAGAAAAGCTTGCTTCCAAATTCTTCTTCAGTATCCTCCTCGATATTTCTTAAAGAAGATGAAGCTGCAAGGTTTTTGAGGTCTGATAGGCTCCTGCCTAGCTGTAACGCCACCTTCATTTCATACACTTGTCCATTTTCTCTTCCCCATACATTTGTCTCGTTTATGTTTGATTCTATAGATTCTTCCATGAGCTTAAAGAAACCTGCATTGCTTCTATACATCTCAAATATCATCCCAACTTGGCCACCATGCTCCATTGCATTCACTACGGCTGCCAAGGCACCACCAGCAACTCCTAATATCACAGCCCACGGGTTAGTAGTTCCTACGAAAGCTGACCCCAAAGCTCCAAGACCGGTAAGTAGAGGACCAGAAAACGCCAGCATTTTGTGAGCTTTCAAGGCCTTTTCACTCAATCTCAAGTAATCTGCCTTGTCTTTTCTCTTCAAAACCCCAACAATCTCTCTCATTTCGTCTTCCAATTCTCTATTCCACCCATTTCCTTCTAGCTTCCTACCGAGCCCTTTCGCTTGTTTTCGCCTTTGTTGAGGCCACCAAACTGCAGGCTCTACACTTGATGGGTATCTTTCAAGCATGGCGCCTAATAATGGAAGTGGATATGCCTTGTCTAAAGCCAAAACATTCTCCGTTGCTTCGTTGACATCACTAGCAGTAGGACTGCCAACGGACAACAAAGTTTGAATCTGGCCGTGAAGCTGCTTGAACAACCTAGCAGCATTCCTTTGCTCTTCAGCAAGTTGTGATGGCTGGATCTTATTCATTATCGCCAACATTCCGGTTGCTGCAAGATATAGTATCGTCGAAGATACCTTGAGTCCTGCAAGTGGTTCACCACTTGCACTAGCGGCTGCAAGTCCACACATGGTGGCTGCGGAGAGAGTCATAGCATGAATGGAACTCAAAAGCAGGTGGTTCCAGTTATCTCTTTGCTCTCCAATGTTATTGTGCATCTCAATTCTATCTGCCACAGCCTCCATGATTGCGTGAAGCTTGGCAACCACCACTGGATCAGAACTACTGGTCTTGGGACCGGACCCCTTCTCCATTTGTGTAGTTACCGGAATTCCATAACCACCTGATCTAATGCTCAGTTCTTCAATAAAATCTTTGCTAGAAAGCCTTGGTAGAGATAGGGGCCGATCCGGATTTTCGGTCCGTTTATAGTGGCTCTGACTAATGTTTTATGACTGCAGAAAGAGGATGAAGAACCTGAAACCACCATGCCTGAAACTTGAAGACTTGCCATGGTTGAATACTGAATCTATGATCTAATCTTACTATATATATATGTCTTTGAAGGAAGTTGTTTTCGTGAATGGTATGGTGAAGGCTGGCCTGCGTTAACGTCTCAAGGCTCCGAAGAAATGTGATGTGAAATGAATTGGGTTTGAGGTTCAGCAAGGCTTGGTATTTATACTAGGAGAAGGGTGTGGACCAAGATGTGAAGGAAAAAGTCTAATGGTTGAAAAATAGAAGTTTGAATAGGTTTTCGTATCTCACAAATTGGATTAGACTATTTCTTATGTTAGGGTTCAATCGGACGTACTGGTTCAAGATGGCCATGGCAGACTTTGGGTTTCCTGTGTATGAAAATGACTTTCAATATCAACAGACGAGTTTTCTTACTTGCCTTCAAGTTGAAACAGACAAACCATCACAAGACAAAAATCTCTTAATTATATTTGGCAAGAGGTTCACTTGTTGTAAATGTTTAATCACATAGTGCATATGCACGCCAATAATGCGTGGAACAACTAACATATTAATTATACCCTTAATAATAATAATAATAATAATAATAATTAACATTGTTTTTAGCGAATATTGTGATCACATATTAATTTCTTCAAAACGGGGAGGATATTGTGAATCCAGCCTCAAGACTTTTATTTAGTTATTAATTAACAACATTTTGGAGGAGCTCTCTTTTATTAGTTAATTAGCCCATTATCCATTCACATATACATACATATTTGAATGCCTAATTTTTATTACTTGAAAATACTTTATAGTGACTAGCTTGTACCAGGAGTTTAAATATTTAGAACCGATTGCGAGCATCTAACAATCAAAACAATATAGCCTGCCCGTAAATTCTTGACTGTAGTATTGAAGAGTCCGCATACCCGATTTCTATCGGGTCTCTCGAATGATTCTGCTTCCAACCACAAATCCGGATCGAGATTAGGATGGGTCGAAGGATCGTCTCTGTTCTCTCTTTCAAGTGGCTATTGTATGTATCATGGAAAGAAAAAATAAATTCATCAAATTGAATGAAATTATAACTTAATAAAAAAAATTGTTGAATACCAACATATTACAAAGTGCTGAGCTCGGCTATCCATAAACTGTTGCACACTTTTTTGGCAGCCATTACTCTACACGCGCGTTTCAATAAAAAGTTTCATCAGGCTTGACACGCGTCCAAAAACCGTAGCTTATAAGATAAAAATGTTATCAGTTAAATATGTCTATAAAAAATAAAAAATGGAAGTAATAAAAAAATTTTACCATATGCTTCACATGCAAAACGAGTAGAGTAGAGCCACTGGTATGCGTGGTAATAGAATCGTGAATACGCTGGTGCCAGTTCTCTGTACCGAATTGTAACCGTCGAGTGAAACGCACAGACATCACGTGCTGAATGTAGTCCACCCATATAGCCTCTGAGATATATGGTGGACGCAATCCTTCTGAATCGCCACATCATTCCAGGTATGAAGCTCGCTTTCTCTCGCATATTTTTTTTTGCTTTCTTCTACGCTTTGTGTCAAAAATCACGTAACCTATAAGTTACCAATAAATTATCTATTAGTAAATGAAAAATAAAATTTTAATATTTAGAATAAAAAAAATATCCTGATTTTGAACTTACCTGGTTGCAGTGTGATTTTCTCAAACCCTCACTGCAACATTATCATCAACTCTTTCCCATTCAACTTTTCTGTTGGAGTAAAAATTGATAAAAGGAAAATTTCAATAATTTCAATAAACTAACTAAATTAACATAATAATAAAATGTTTAAGTTAATATTAATCTTAAATCTTGAAAATTATGCATCGATATGCGGTTTCCATTCAAGATGTCTAGAAACCTAGCTTCATGGAAACAATGGAATTTTCATTGATGATTTAAAGGTCGATGTTATTGTTCTTGTAACCTCAATGTTTGTAAACTTAAAATTGAATTCATTAAATAAAATTATTTCTTAAAAAATTATTAAACATGTCGTTGTGAAAGAGAAAAAATTATTTTTACATTGAAAGGTCGTCCTCTACTAAGCCTAGTACTTGCAGTAAATAGATTTTGTTGTGAAGGGAACCCCCTTGACATTGCAAAATCGCACTCGATGACCCCTTGTTATGAGTCGATAGATATGCCTAATGTGTCTGTTCTTAGTCAGCATCTAATGACTCGTGGTCGTTAGCATTGCTTTTAGAAGAACTAGCAGTAATCATGTTCTCATAACGTGTAATAAACTTTCCTCATGGCATATACACAAATTAACAGAAAAAAGAATTAAACAAGTTCTATTTAAAAAACAAATTGGCGACACCTCTTCTATGTGAGAGGCAACGTAACAGTTTTAAACCTACAAATACACAACATATATGCCACAAACCAATTAATTTTATTCAATTTCTTCCAACAAATTAGAATAATTCAATTTCTCATAAAATTCTCATTTCCAAAGTGGCAATATATTTAATCCTAAATTTAAAAAAAAAAATTAACCTAAATTACCAAAAATTCAAAATAATAATTAAAGTTAATCCTACACCTTTAATTAAAATTGCACAACAAAATTGAAAGAAAAAAACTAAAATTCAACAAAATAATTAAAAAATTATTACAATAACAACTAAAATTAAACACACAATTGAACAAAAATAATGACAAAACAATAATGCAAAAAAAAAAAAAAGACACAAATAGAGAAGAAAAAGGAAAGAAAAATTCTTACTTTATAGAGTGCTTAGTGTCGGGCGAGAATTAAAAAAAATAAGAAAAATAAATGAAAAGGATTGTTAAAACACTTGAAAAATAGAAAAATAAGAAGAAAATGAAGAAAGACAACATACCTTAGGATGGGAAGAGAAGACGATGCTTGATTTTAACTCAGGTTATGAACAAAAATAAGATTAAAGAAGATGAGAGAAAAATAAAGTATAGATAAAAAAAGATTGTTTAATTGCAATGATATATGTTCATCTATTTAAAATTCAATCAAAATTTAATTTGATTTAAAAATAATTTTATTTGAACTTTTAAATAAAATCTTTAAACAATTATTTTTTGAATTAATTCATTTCAATCTTGATTGTAGAACAGACTTGAAAAATTCTAGATTTGGATAAATAATAATTCACCTTAAATATGTAATAACAAACTAAAAAGTGAGGTTGAGCAGTTTTTAGGCAAATAAAAGTAATGTTGGTGATGAAAGGAAGGGATAAAAAGTGTATATGATGCAAAATTCTTAAAACGATGAATAAAATAAAGTGAGGGGGGTAGTTATCAGAAGTTACATTGAATAGAATAAGATGAGTTGTTAGTTACCGGAAGTTATCTTGAACTTCACTATTTAAAAAATGATGCAAAATAGAAGACATGAAAACAACAACAAATTAACAACAATAATTGCTTTGCAATTGAATCAAGTTTATAGGATCTTAAAAACTTGTTTATGAGAAGGCTTATATGTAATCTCGTACGCTAATAATTTGTAGGTAGTAGTTTGTAAGCTCGTAATCTTGTAAACTTGTTTCTATTACCACAAAAAAGACACAAATGATATATTGATTCATGTTCTCTTGTCAAGGATTTTCAATACATGGTTCTAATCAATGTTGTCAAAAATATTTTTTTACACAATACGAAAAATACAATGTAAACTTAGATCGTAAAAACATATGGTAAAATCAAATGTAATTTTATTTTCATACAAACAACAAGCAATTCCATCAATTAATCAATATATTGTGTATTTGTTTGTTCATGATAAAATCCTACCATGCAAGACCAAGGAAAAAAAAATTAGAAGTGGTTGGTAAGACTGTACGTTGAAGAAAAAACATTGAAAATAGTTATGTCTTCACAACTATACTTCTTTGTTGATTAACACTAGTTTCAATGTTCTCTCCAGATGCATGACCATCTCGGTAGTGTTTTAGTTTATCTTATGTCTTTTGCCTTGATGAGTAATACATCACTTTGGTTATTGTTATATTTTTTTTTAAATATTGTTATACTTTAATAAGTTTCATATATTATTTGTTACATATAATGAATTTTAACAAGTGAATTAATAAAAAATTGTATATTTTATATGAATTAAAATGAATGAATCAAACAATTAAAATTATGATTTTTTTTAATTTTAAAGTCTGATTCCTAGTTAGATTATATCTTAGACAGATTATGAAATTCTATAGAAAAAATCATAATATAGTAAACTTGTTCGAATTTAAGATGCTTATGTAGCTCCCTCAATTATAATCATCTTAATAATTAATGAATCTATAAATGTTAACAGGTAACAAGTTGCATCTAAAAGATAAATTAAATATGTCTAACTGTAATGAAGTATTATATATATATATATATATATATATATATATATATATATATATATAATGAAGTACTCAAGGTAATTGTCTAAAACAAAAATATGGTGTCGAAACACTTTCAGTCTTACAAAGAAAAGTGAATTCGGTAGACCAAAATTTTAAAATACAATGAAATACAAAAATTCAGAATTTTGTTTTTCAGAAAACACAAACAAATCCTTAATTTCTAATAAGAAAAATCAATTAGACTATTTCTTGCATTAAATGCAACGTCTAAATTTGGGAGCTTTGACTGGCTGGTTACATAATAGGGAGATTATTTGATCCGAGTGTCCCTCCTTTGACCTTCAGCAATTCAAAGAATCCTCCAGAGGACATGAAAAACTTATTTTATCAATTCTAGCCCTAACAGTGTTATTAAACCTCATTCCCGGCAAGTTAATAAAAGGATTTTGCAGGTTAACTCTTCAATCCACAATCTAATCTAAGCTAAATTTAAAATTAAATCAAATAGAAGTTAATTCAAAAGATTTAAAATTAAATTTTAAATTGAGGCTGGATTTATTAACATTTGTCATAACCTAAGTCATTGTAAACACTCCATCTCAAGGTGCTATTTACGGCACACCGACTTTTAAATTGATGTTGAGGTTATATAATAATAAGAAAATTGTCTTTATTATATAACAATAAAAAAATTATTTAATTCACATATTAAATATATAATTATCTGGTGATAAAATCTATATATAAATATACGTCATCAGCATCATCAGCATGTATTTGGATTTCGACTCGTTCTCATTTTCTTGTAGCAATTATTGACTTTCTCATGTAGACGGATTTCTTCAATAATTTTCCCCTTACAAAGTCTTCTATAATGGGATTGACCGATGATGATGATTTAATTAATTATGTTAAAAATTGTCAACCAAGTCTACAATATAGGCACACTAATTAATTAACAAAGTAATATACAACAAATAAAGTGAGAAAAAAGAAATCAAAGGCACTATTATTACGATGAATGAGTGTTGTTAATTATATGAACAAAAATCATGTTAGTACGTATATCATATACAAAAAGAATCAACAAATCATATATATTAACAAGGAGGTACTTGATGATTAAGCTCCCAATTAATTAGCACTAGAAAAGCTTGCTTCCAAATTCTTCTTCAGTATCCTCCTCGATATTTCTTAAAGAAGATGAAGCTGCAAGGTTTTTGAGGTCTGATAGGCTCCTGCCTAGCTGTAACGCCACCTTCATTTCATACACTTGTCCATTTTCTCTTCCCCATACATTTGTCTCGTTTATGTTTGATTCTATAGATTCTTCCATGAGCTTAAAGAAACCTGCATTGCTTCTATACATCTCAAATATCATCCCAACTTGGCCTCCATGCTCCATTGCATTCACTACGCTTGCCAAGGCACCACCAGCAACTCCTAATATCACAGCCCACGGGTTAGTAGTTCCTACGAAAGCTGACCCCAAAGCTCCAAGACCGGTAAGTAGAGGACCAGAAAACGCCAGCATTTTGTGAGCTTTCAAGGCCTTTTCACTCAATCTCAAGTAATCTGCCTTGTCTTTTCTCTTCAAAACCCCAACAATCTCTCTCATTTCGTCTTCCAATTCTCTATTCCACCCATTTCCTTCTAGCTTCCTACCGAGCCCTTTCGCTTGTTTTCGCCTTTGTTGAGGCCACCAAACTGCAGGCTCTACACTTGATGGGTATCTTTCAAGCATGGCGCCTAATAATGGAAGTGGATATGCCTTGTCTAAAGCCAAAACATTCTCCGTTGCTTCGTTGACATCACTAGCAGTAGGACTGCCAACGGACAACAAAGTTTGAATCTGGCCGTGAAGCTGCTTGAACAACCTAGCAGCATTCCTTTGCTCTTCAGCAAGTTGTGATGGCTGGATCTTATTCATTATCGCCAACATTCCGGTTGCTGCAAGATATAGTATCGTCGAAGATACCTTGAGTCCTGCAAGTGGTTCACCACTTGCACTAGCAGGCTGCAAGTCCACACATGGTGGCTGCGGAGAGAGTCATAGCATGAATGGAACTCAAAAGCAGGTGGTTCCAGTTATCTCTTTGCTCTCCAATGTTATTGTGCATCTCAATTCTATCTGCCACAGCCTCCATGATTGCGTGAAGCTTGGCAACCACCACTGGATCAGAACTACTGGTCTTGGGACCGGACCCCTTCTCCATTTGTGTAGTTACCGGAATTCCATAACCACCTGATCTAATGCTCAGTTCTTCAATAAAATCTTTGCTAGAAAGCCTTGGTAGAGATAGGGGGCCGATCCGGATTTTCGGTCCGTTTATAGTGGCTCTGACTAATGTTTTATGACTGCAGAAAGAGGATGAAGAACCTGAAACCACCATGCCTGAAACTTGAAGACTTGCCATGGTTGAATACTGAATCTATGATCTAATCTTACTATATATATATGTCTTTGAAGGAAGTTGTTTTCGTGAATGGTATGGTGAAGGCTGGCCTGCGTTAACGTCTCAAGGCTCCGAAGAAATGTGATGTGAAATGAATTGGGTTTGAGGTTCAGCAAGGCTTGGTATTTATACTAGGAGAAGGGTGTGGACCAAGATGTGAAGGAAAAGTCTAATGGTTGAAAAATAGAAGTTTGAATAGGTTTTCGTATCTCACAAATTGGATTAGACTATTTCTTATGTTAGGGTTCAATCGGACGTACTGGTTCAAGATGGCCATGGCAGACTTTGGGTTTCCTGTGTATGAAAATGACTTTCAATATCAACAGACGAGTTTTCTTACTTGCCTTCAAGTTGAAACAGACAAACCATCACAAGACAAAAATCTCTTAATTATATTTGGCAAGAGGTTCACTTGTTGTAAATGTTTAATCACATAGTGCATATGCACGCCAATAATGCGTGGAACAACTAACATATTAATTATACCCTTAATAATAATAATAATAATAATAATAATTAACATTGTTTTTAGCGAATATTGTGATCACATATTAATTTCTTCAAAACGGGGAGGATATTGTGAATCCAGCCTCAAGACTTTTATTTAGTTATTAATTAACAACATTTTGGAGGAGCTCTCTTTTTATTAGTTAATTAGCCCATTATCCATTCACATATACATACATATTTGAATGCCTAATTTTTATTACTTGAAAATACTTTATAGTGACTAGCTTGTACCAGGAGTTTAAATATTTAGAACCGATTGCGAGCATCTAACAATCAAAACAATATAGCCTGCCCGTAAATTCTTGACTGTAGTATTGAAGAGTCCGCATACCCGATTTCTATCGGGTCTCTCGAATGATTCTGCTTCCAACCACAAATCCGGATCGAGATTAGGATGGGTCGAAGGATCGTCTCTGTTCTCTCTTTCAAGTGGCTATTGTATGTATCATGGAAAGAAAAAATAAATTCATCAAATTGAATGAAATTATAACTTAATAAAAAAAATTGTTGAATACCAACATATTACAAAGTGCTGAGCTCGGCTATCCATAAACCGTTGCACACTTTTTTTGGCAGCCATTACTCTACACGCGTTTCAATAAAAAGTTTCATCAGGCTTGACACGCGTCCAAAAACCGTAGCTTATAAGATAAAAATGTTATCAGTTAAATATGTCTATAAAAAATAAAAAATGGAAGTAATAAAAAAATTTTACCATATGCTTCACATGCAAAACGAGTAGAGTAGAGCCACTGGTATGCGTGGTAATAGAATCGTGAATACGCTGGTGCCAGTTCTCTGTACCGAATTGTAACCGTCGAGTGAAACGCACAGACATCACGTGCTGAATGTAGTCCACCCATATAGCCTCTGAGATATATGGTGGACGCAATCCTTCTGAATCGCCACATCATTCCAGGTATGAAGCTCGCTTTCTCTCGCATATTTTTTTTTGCTTTCTTCTACGCTTTGTGTCAAAAATCACGTAACCTATAAGTTACCAATAAATTATCTATTAGTAAATGATAAATAAAATTTTAATATTTAGAATAAAAAAAATATCCTGATTTTGAACTTACCTGGTTGCAGTGTGATTTTCTCAAACCCTCACTGCAACATTATCATCAACTCTTTCCCATTCAACTTTTCTGTTGGAGTAAAAATTGATAAAAGGAAAATTTCAATAATTTCAATAAACTAACTAAATTAACATAATAATAAAATGTTTAAGTTAATATTAATCTTAAATCTTGAAAATTATGCATCGATATGCGGTTTCCATTCAAGATGTCTAGAAACCTAGCTTCATGGAAACAATGGAATTTTCATTGATGATTTAAAGGTCGATGTTATTGTTCTTGTAACCTCAATGTTTGTAAACTTAAAATTGAATTCATTAAATAAAATTATTTCTTAAAAAATTATTAAACATGTCGTTGTGAAAGAGAAAAAATTATTTTTACATTGAAAGGTCGTCCTCTACTAAGCCTAGTACTTGCAGGTAAATAGATTTTGTTGTGAAGGGAACCCCCTTGACATTGCAAAATCGCACTCGATGACCCCTTGTTATGAGTCGATAGATATGCCTAATGTGTCTGTTCTTAGTCACCATCTAATGACTCGTGGTCGTTAGCATTGCTTTTAGAAGAACTAGCAGTAATCATGTTCTCATAACGTGTAATAAACTTTCCTCATGGCATATACACAAATTAACAGAAAAAAGAATTAAACAAGTTCTATTTAAAAAACAAATTGGCGACACCTCTTCTATGTGAGAGGCAACATAACAGTTTTAAACCTACAAATACACAACATATATGCCCACAAACCAATTAATTTTATTCAATTTCTTCCAACAAATTAGAATAATTCAATTTCTCATAAAATTCTCATTTCCAAAGTGGCAATATATTTAATCCTAAATTTAAAAAAAAAATTAACCTAAATTACCAAAAATTCAAAATAATAATTAAAGTTAATCCTACACCTTTAATTAAAATTGCACAACAAAATTGAAAGAAAAAAACTAAAATTCAACAAAATAATTAAAAAATTATTACAATAACAACTAAAATTAAACACACAATTGAACAAAAATAATGACAAAACAATAATGCAAAAAAAAAAAAGACACAAATAGAGAAGAAAAAGGAATGAAAAATTCTTACTTTATAGAGTGCTTAGTGTCGGGCGAGAATTAAAAAAAATAAGAAAAATAAATGAAAAAGGATTGTTAAAACACTTGAAAAATAGAAAAATAAGAAGAAAATGAAGAAAGACAACATACCTTAGGATGGGAAGAGAAGACGATGCTTGATTTTAACTCAGGTTATGAACAAAAATAAGATTAAAGAAGATGAGAGAAAAATAAAGTATAGATAAAAAAAGATTGTTTAATTGCAATGATATATGTTCATCTAGTTAAAATTCAATCAAAATTTAATTTGATTTAAAAATAATTTTATTTGAACTTTTAAATAAAATCTTTAAACAATTATTTTTTGAATTAATTCATTTCAATCTTGATTGTAGAACAGACTTGAAAAATTCTAGATTTGGATAAATAATAATTCACCTTAAATATGTAATAACAAACTAAAAAGTGAGGTTGAGCAGTTTTAGGCAAATAAAAGTAATGTTGGTGATGAAAGGAAGGGATAAAAAGTGTATATGATGCAAAATTCTTAAAACGATGAATAAAATAAAGTGAGGGGGGGTAGTTATCAGAAGTTACATTGAATAGAATAAGATGAGTTGTTAGTTACCGGAAGTTATCTTGAACTTCACTATTTAAAAAATGATGCAAAATAGAAGACATGAAAACAACAACAAATTAACAACAATAATTGCTTTGCAATTGAATCAAGTTTATAGGATCTTAAAAACTTGTTTATGAGAAGGCTTATATGTAATCTCGTACGCTAATAATTTGTAGGTAGTAGTTTGTAAGCTCGTAATCTTGTAAACTTGTTTCTATTACCACAAAAAAGACACAAATGATATATTGATTCATGTTCTCTTGTCAAGGATTTTCAATACATGGTTCTAATCAATGTTGTCAAAAATATTTTTTTACACAATACGAAAAATACAATGTAAACTTAGATCGTAAAAACATATGGTAAAATCAAATGTAATTTTATTTTCATACAAACAACAAGCAATTCCATCAATTAATCAATATATTGTGTATTTGTTTGTTCATGATAAAATCCTACCATGCAAGACCAAGGAAAAAAAAATTAGAAGTGGTTGGTAAGACTGTACGTTGAAGAAAAAACATTGAAAATAGTTATGTCTTCACAACTATACTTCTTTGTTGATTAACACTAGTTTCAATGTTCTCTCCAGATGCATGACCATCTGTAGTGTTTTAGTTTATCTTATGTCTTTTGCCTTGATGAGTAATACATCACTTTCAGTTATTGTTATATTTTTTTTTAAATATTGTTATACTTTAATAAGTTTCATATATTATTTGTTACATATAATGAATTTTAACAAGTGAATTAATAAAAAATTGTATATTTTATATGAATTAAAATGAATGAATCAAACAATTAAAATTATGATTTTTTTTTAATTTTAAAGTCTGATTCCTAGTTAGATTATATCTTAGACAGATTATGAAATTCTATAGAAAAAATCATAATATAGTAAACTTGTTCGAATTTAAGATGCTTATGTAGCTCCCTCAATTATAATCATCTTAATAATTAATGAATCTATAAATGTTAACAGGTAACAAGTTGCATCTAAAAGATACATTAAATATGTCTAACTGTAATGAAGTATTATATATATATATATATATATATATATATATATATATATATATATATATATATATATAATGAAGTACTCAAGGTAATTGTCTAAAACAAAAATATGGTGTCGAAACACTTTCAGTCTTACAAAGAAAAGTGAATTCGGTAGACCAAAATTTTAAAATACAATGAAATACAAAAAATTCAGAATTTTGTTTTTCAGAAAACACAAACAAATCCTTAATTTCTAATAAGAAAAATCAATTAGACTATTTCTTGCATTAAATGCAACGTCTAAATTTGGGAGCTTTGACTGGCTGGTTACATAATAGGGAGATTATTTGATCCGAGTGTCCCTCCTTTGACCTTCAGCAATTCAAAAGAATCCTCCAGAGGACATGAAAAACTTATTTTATCAATTCTAGCCCTAACAGTGTTATTAAACCTCATTCCCGGCAAGTTAATAAAAGGATTTTGCAGGTTAACTCTTCAATCCACAATCTAATCTAAGCTAAATTTAAAATTAAATCAAATAGAAGTTAATTCAAAAGATTTAAAATTAAATTTTAAATTGAGGCTGGATTTATTAACATTTGTCATAACCTAAGTCATTGTAAACACTCCATCTCAAGGTGCTATTTACGGCACACCGACTTTTAAATTGATGTTGAGGTTATATAATAATAAGAAAATTGTCTTTATTATATAACAATAAAAAAATTATTTAATTCACATATTAAATATATAATTATCTGGTGATAAAATCTATATATAAATATACGTCATCAGCATCATCAGCATGTATTTGGATTTCGACTCGTTCTCATTTTCTTGTAGCAATTATTGACTTTCTCATGTAGACGGATTTCTTCAATAATTTTCCCCTTACAAAGTCTTCTATAATGGGATTGACCGATGATGATGATTTAATTAATTATGTTAAAATTGTCAACCAAGTCTACAATATAGGCACACTAATTAATTAACAAAGTAATATACAACAAATAAAGTGAGAAAAAAGAAATCAAAGGCACTATTATTACGATGAATGAGTGTTGTTAATTATATGAACAAAAATCATGTTAGTACGTATATCATATACAAAAAGAATCAACAAATCATATATATTAACAAGGAGGTACTTGATGATTAAGCTCCCAATTAATTAGCACTAGAAAAGCTTGCTTCCAAATTCTTCTTCAGTATCCTCCTCGATATTTCTTAAAGAAGATGAAGCTGCAAGGTTTTTGAGGTCTGATAGGCTCCTGCCTAGCTGTAACGCCACCTTCATTTCATACACTTGTCCATTTTCTCTTCCCCATACATTTGTCTCGTTTATGTTTGATTCTATAGATTCTTCCATGAGCTTAAAGAAACCTGCATTGCTTCTATACATCTCAAATATCATCCCAACTTGGCCTCCATGCTCCATTGCATTCACTACGCTTGCCAAGGCACCACCAGCAACTCCTAATATCACAGCCCACGGGTTAGTAGTTCCTACGAAAGCTGACCCCAAAGCTCCAAGACCGGTAAGTAGAGGACCAGAAAACGCCAGCATTTTGTGAGCTTTCAAGGCCTTTTCACTCAATCTCAAGTAATCTGCCTTGTCTTTTCTCTTCAAAACCCCAACAATCTCTCTCATTTCGTCTTCCAATTCTCTATTCCACCCATTTCCTTCTAGCTTCCTACCGAGCCCTTTCGCTTGTTTTCGCCTTTGTTGAGGCCACCAAACTGCAGGCTCTACACTTGATGGGTATCTTTCAAGCATGGCGCCTAATAATGGAAGTGGATATGCCTTGTCTAAAGCCAAAACATTCTCCGTTGCTTCGTTGACATCACTAGCAGTAGGACTGCCAACGGACAACAAAGTTTGAATCTGGCCGTGAAGCTGCTTGAACAACCTAGCAGCATTCCTTTGCTCTTCAGCAAGTTGTGATGGCTGGATCTTATTCATTATCGCCAACATTCCGGTTGCTGCAAGATATAGTATCGTCGAAGATACCTTGAGTCCTGCAAGTGGTTCACCACTTGCACTAGCGGCTGCAAGTCCACACATGGTGGCTGCGGAGAGAGTCATAGCATGAATGGAACTCAAAAGCAGGTGGTTCCAGTTATCTCTTTGCTCTCCAATGTTATTGTGCATCTCAATTCTATCTGCCACAGCCTCCATGATTGCGTGAAGCTTGGCAACCACCACTGGATCAGAACTACTGGTCTTGGGACCGGACCCCTTCTCCATTTGTGTAGTTACCGGAATTCCATAACCACCTGATCTAATGCTCAGTTCTTCAATAAAATCTTTGCTAGAAAGCCTTGGTAGAGATAGGGGGCCGATCCGGATTTTCGGTCCGTTTATAGTGGCTCTGACTAATGTTTTATGACTGCAGAAAGAGGATGAAGAACCTGAAACCACCATGCCTGAAACTTGAAGACTTGCCATGGTTGAATACTGAATCTATGATCTAATCTTACTATATATATATGTCTTTGAAGGAAGTTGTTTTCGTGAATGGTATGGTGAAGGCTGGCCTGCGTTAACGTCTCAAGGCTCCGAAGAAATGTGATGTGAAATGAATTGGGTTTGAGGTTCAGCAAGGCTTGGTATTTATACTAGGAGAAGGGTGTGGACCAAGATGTGAAGGAAAAAGTCTAATGGTTGAAAAATAGAAGTTTGAATAGGTTTTCGTATCTCACAAATTGGATTAGACTATTTCTTATGTTAGGGTTCAATCGGACGTACTGGTTCAAGATGGCCATGGCAGACTTTGGGTTTCCTGTGTATGAAAATGACTTTCAATATCCACAGACGAGTTTGACGATTAATATTTTACCGACAGGCTCTGAACAAAAACAGTTTTCTGATAAAATTATCGCCGTTAACTCTTTTTTTATAGTCCATCAATAATAAATTTATTATGGATTTATAGATAGATAAAACTTGTAAAAAAATTACCCATATTCAATTTTAGTGATGTTTTTATTTTTTTATCAGTATATTTATTGGTAAATATACATATCATTAATAAAAATATCATCTGTAATTTTGTTAGAGAGCTAATAGTAGGAGTGACATTTGCAATAATTATTTTTCAATTCTCTGAAATATCCCGACAGACGTTTTTTATAAGTAACCCCTCCAGTAATAAATTAATATATATATTTTTAAAAAATTTATATTTAACAGAAGTAGAAAAACAATTAAAAAAATCAAATCAAATCAAATATATAAAATGAAATTAAAATAATATAAAAATTAAGTACTTATTATAAATTTAAACATTTGTACTTTTAAATACAATAAATATGAAACAAAGGCGGTGTCGGAGGAAAAAAAAAAAAAAAACAGAGGCGCATGAGAGGAGGAGGTTAATTGGTTGTCGCTGGGATCATGGAGCCAATAAAAAGGAACACATGGATCACCCATGCGTGATCTAATCTCCATTGCCATTTGACGGATCCGTTTTTCATAATCCGTGGTGAGTCGTTCATATTTTTCATTAAGATAGGTCGTTTGATCTTGTAGTTGTTTGTTTAACATCATCTTGAACTTAGGAGTTTGAATGCTCCGAACTGATTGCAAACATCCAACAGTCAAAACACTACAGGTTGTTCACAAATTCTTGACCGCAATGTTAAAGAACCCGTACACTTAATTTCTATCGCCCCCCCGTATAATCTTGCCTCTAGCCACAAATTCAGATTGAAATCTGGATGGGTTGAAGAATTTTCCTCGTTCTCTCCTTCAAGTGGTTATTGCATGTATCATGGAAAGAAAAAATAAATTCATCAAATTGAATGAAAATATAACTTAATAAAAAAATGGTTGAAAACCAACATGCTACAAAGTGTCGAGCTCAGCTATCCATGAACTGTTGCATTTTTTTTTGCTGGTTATCACTTTGCACATGCTTTTCAATAAAAAGTTCTATTGGGCTTGACTCGCGTCCAAAACCGTAGCCTATAAGATAAAAATGTTATCAGTTAAATATATTTATAAATAAAACAAATAAAAAAATCTTACCATATGTTTCGCATGCAAAACAAACGGAATGGAAATTGAACTTCTCTAACCACCGCTAGAAAGAAATGTGGTTTAATTAGTATTTAGTTGATATAAGGTTTATATGATTATAAATAATAATTTATTATAATAAATATTAAATTTAATAATAGAATATAAAAAAAGATATGGAATAATCATCTCAACCTAAAAACTTAAGTTGTTAGGTAAGGTTCCAAGATATTATTTATATTATTTACTAACACACCCCCTAAAATGAAAGTTATTTGTGTTTGAAACTTGTATAGACCCATATTACCTTGTGCTTAGTTTTTATCACATAAATAGGGATGATGAGATTCAAACTCGTGGACCGTTTGTCATCAAAACTCTAATATTATATTAAAGAACCATTTCAACCCAATTATTTAAATTCTTAGATAAAATTTTAAAATATAATTTATATTATTCTCTTAAAAAAAACCACCTTTAAAGATCAATATTTTGATATTGAAAGTTAAGATTTGATTATAAAGGGAGTAAATGAAGTTGATGAAAGTTTTTATTGGATATTTACGAAGTCTAAAAATTGGACTCAAATTTAACAGAAGGT
Source organism: Populus deltoides (assembly GCA_015852605.2). Classification (NCBI taxonomy): domain Eukaryota; kingdom Viridiplantae; phylum Streptophyta; class Magnoliopsida; order Malpighiales; family Salicaceae; genus Populus; species Populus deltoides. Next base: position 23,504,879 of record CM027573.2, on the reverse strand, counting down.
TTCCAGCTTTAAAGGAGGGTTGGCTCGATATAATCATTCGAGACTCGAAAAGCCTTTAAATTAGGTATAGAAGATATTTTTCGAGACAATTTTGTTAATGTTTTTTATTTTTAGATTTTCTAATTTATTTATAACTTTTAATTTGGAATCTTAGTTTTGTTTAGGTAAGGTTTAAACATAAAACATTCCGTAATAAAATTTATTATAATTTTTGTGTGGCGACAATGTTTTTCAACAAAACCCTGTATTCTCACGCTTTTTTCTCTTCTTTTTTTTCTTATGCGCCTAAAGTCCGATATCTCAACCGATTCCAAGTACAAGAAATTATCCAAAGCAGCAAGCAATTACTTGAAACTTGAAAGCGCGAAAGTAGCTATAAAGCTGCAAGATAAATGTTTTTTTTATTTCCATATGAATCACAATTTGAATTTTTTATAGCCACGCCTGATCGACGGAATATGTCATATACACACCCTGCTATAGCAGTAGGAAAAGAGAATTGCTCAGCATAATTAAACAACTCTAGGAGTTGACATTTGGAACGTAAAGGCCATATTATAATGTATTACTAAAAAATAGTATAAATCTTTGACTTGCATGCAAGCTTTTCAGATTCTGTCTATCTTGAACAAGAGTGCTGAAGGACGAGATTGTGTCAAGGTTCCCTATGTCAATGTCAGGCCGACATGAGCATATATAGTATAGAACAACTGAAATGAAGTAAAATACAGACTAGTCTATCAAATTGGCCACTATCATTTAAGTTGTAGAAATCTCAAGATTGCCTGTTCAACAAGAATCCACAGAAAGGAAAGAAAATTGGGGTAAATCACTCGGTTCATGACACAGAACATACTGAAAATCACAAAAAAAATCATTCATTAGTAAAGTAAAAAAAAAAAAGAGAGAGAGAGAAGAGATAACATTTCCCAAATAAAATTTCATCAATATCCATCACACATTACACAAATAATTGAAGGCCTAATATTGCTGAGTTTATGGTTGCTCAAAACAATGTGCTAGCCACATAATATGTTCATGCAACAGGAAGCATTATTCATCTTTGGTGATTTCTGTTCTTCTGTTAACCTTCGGTCAACGCCATTGACTTTGCTCGGAGGTTTAGAAATATTCCCCTGAAAATGACATTAAGGAGGAAAAGGAATCCAATCTCATTTTCTGTAAAATTTGATAAAGAAAATTTGAAGTAGAGAAGAGGAGGTTGGAGACGAAGTAAATACCAGCCAACTGCGATAAGGCTGTGGAAAATAACACGAAACTGCAGTGGCACGTACTGGTGATTTACCCACCCAACGACTGGCCAGAACTGCGTTTTTTTCATTTATCAAAGTTTCATGACAATGAGTGGATTTTTTTTTAATGTAACAAATTGCATTCATTGTAATGAGAAAAGAGCAATACCGTCCATGATGTGAACTGCACTGCTGGGTATTCCTTTTTTAGTTTAGTTTTCACTTGCATCCAGCATCTTCCTGCATTTCATGTTTCTAGTAAGATGATAAGCAGCAATGATGTTCTAGTTTGTCATGCAACAAACAACTGAATCAACATATCGTTTCCTCATGCCTGAATGAAATTTTTTGTAAACCTAACCAACGAATGCTTCTTTCTGAGCTAACTTCATTTACAATTTGACAGTTCTTTGACTTTACAAATACATGCATAACTACTTAGAATTGAAAAACAGAACAAAGCTTACATTGGGATTGTGATTCTTGAGTAGTGCCAGAAACCAGTTTATATGTTAATCCCTTTGTTTTGCTACAAATTCCTTTCCATGGATATGGACTTGTAACTTCACCGATGTAGTTTTTAGTGTGTCATACCACACTTTATGGACATAAGAGCTTAGAAAAGCCAACCCTAAGGTAATCAGATAGGATTGCAGCTTTGTGGAGTTGTGAGTCTATGATGAGCTGATACAGACTTACCGTCAATAACCATCCCATAATAAATCATGAAAACCAAGTTGTTCCAAGGAGAAGCTGTCAACTGCTCCACAGCCACCTGAAATAAATGGATTCAGCATTTTAGAATGGTTATTTAATTTAGTAGGCATTAAAGGTTACTGAAATATATAGAACATAATTAAGGTAGAATGAATTGAAAACAGCATTGGTAATATGATAGGAAGGTTACCAATCCACGATAGAAGAATTATGAGTACAAAATTTCACAATGGAGCCACAAAGGTAGTATACCTTCTTGGCAACTGTTGCGGTATCCTTCTTTCCCTTGAACAATTTTTCCAGCATTAAATGTAGGAAATGCCCGAATGGTCCCAGATATCCAAACCCAAAAAGCTGCATTTAGCCACGTTAGGGCGGATGATTGTAAAAAGAAAAGAAAAAATGTAACAGTAGATATGCAGATGTGAATTAACATACCAGCAGTTGACATGCATACAACTCAAACTATTCACAACTATTTAATGTATTTAAAAACCCAACTTTGCTTTAGTTTATGCATGCTACCAGGGAATCACTATTTTGCTTTGCTATGGCCAATTCAACTACAATTGAAACTGAAAAGCCACACTGAAAGACCAGATTTATGGAATGAAATATAGGTAGATTTCATCATTTCGGTGTGCAAAATGCTTGATGCAATTCTTGGTATTTAGCAGGAAGTGATCAAAGTTAAACAACAGGATAAAAAGTTCATAAGTAGCAAGAAATAAATGGCAGCATTGTTTTACAGTTAAAAATCAGACAGGTGTATGATCATAAGTGACAAAGGAGGAGTAATGCCTTCGTAGCACTTGGAATTGGTATAAAAATCTCACTACTCCACAAGTATTGTAAATCTGAGCAGATTTTACAGTTAAAAATCAGACAGGTGTATGATCATAGGGCTGAAGTGGTCATCATCTTCTCTACAGTTTGCTTATGTTTGTACAGGTATTGCGAACAAAGGCAAATTAGTGTAGAGAAACAAATACCAAAACTCCCCATCCCTCCCCATGGATTCGTGGTTTTTCAATCACAATTTCCTTTCTATGTTTGCAACAGTTCTTAACTATTTGATACACATCCACCAAGCAATATACTCTCCCATTTTCCAGAAATAATATGATTCAACTTTGAAACAGAAGAAACAATTTACAAACCAGTGCAATGTTGTGAATCCTCTATCACAGTATACCAGTCTACAACTAAGTGCAATTCCCTGAAACAAGTCGGCTTCATTGAACTGATAATCCAAACTGCCACCAAAGTCTCAGCTTTCCTATTATTTCCTATCAATAGAATTTGGCCTACTCCTGAGTCCTAACACATAAATTGCTAAGATTCCGATCAATGAAGTTACAGTATTCTACAACAAAAATCAAAGGGAAAAGAAACTGAAACCAATAAAACTCACACTGCTCACTCACAGTTCATTGGAAAACGAATTGAAGGTAACGAAATGAGAAAGAAGCTTATACCACTTTGAGTAAAATCCTTTTAAGTTGAAGTTTCTGTATGCCAGAGAGTTTCTGTGCTACTATGTCACTGACAGCTGACAACGCCCCTGCTGTAATTGCCTGCATTAAAAAAATATTTCTTACAAAATCCGATCATATTACAAATTCAAAAAGGTCATTCATTTACAAATGTGGATCTCAATTTTTCATAACACAATTGCAATCATCAAGAGGGTAGTTGACCTCAATTCCCCATCTTAAAAGAAAACCCAAAAAAATGAAAAGATCCAAACTTTCATCACATTCTTCCCTCAATCAAATACCACACAAAAAACGAAGCCCAAAATTTTTGAAAAAACTAGAAAAGATTCAAACTTCAATCACTTCCTTCCTCAATCAAAAACAAATCCAAAACAAACAAAAAAACACGACAAAGAAAGAGATTTGACATCAAATATATACCTTAGTTCTCAAGGGGTGCTGTTGAAGCTGTGACAAGTACTGTTGCAGTCCTCTCTTCGCTACTGACCCCGTGTTTTATATTACATTTGCCTGTAAAATTGAGCAAGAAAGGATCAACCTTCTGTACTAGTCACTCTCACCCAACTTCCTCTCGTTAACTTGACCAGTGACTCGCTCTAAAAAATATCAGACAAAGACATAAGAAAGTGACAAGTGGGTAGTTAGGAGCTGTACTAGGTGTCAGGTAATGCCGAGAGTTAAAATGATGTTTTTTTAAAAATAAAAACTATTTTTAATATTAAATATTAAAAAATTATTAATTTAAAATTAAAAAATTAAAAAAAATTAAAATATAAAAATAAAAAAATATTAGTGTGTGATGCTTGAGAAAGTATTAGAGAATAATATAAAAAATTTTATTTAAAATATTAAATTATTGGATTAAAATAATTTTTAATATAATATTAGAGTTTTAATAACGAAATAATTATAAATTTAAATTTTATTATTTTTATTTATTTAATAAAAAATTAATCACAAAATAATATCAAATATTCAATAATATTACGAGCTCCAAAGGTTTGAGTCGTTTGACTATATTCATGACATCATGGAAATATCAATATAAACTGCAACCTTATCGCAAATTGTTTACTTGGTCAAGATGGTGATTTGGTAACCCCTTCAATTTTTTATGAACAAGAACTTGAAAATGTCAAATTATTGCGATTTAATTTCATTATAATAACTATAACTTTTTGTCTATCAGCATCTTGATTGTAAGAATTAATCTATGAAAAAAAATCACATTTAATCTATGAAAAAAATATAAGAAATTATTTTTCTTTCGTGTGTCTATCTTTCTTGTAATTATGCAAATATTAGTTAACTAAATCAAGTCTTTTTTTTTAATTAAAAATATATTGTATGTATCAAGATTCAAGAATTCATATTTATATTTAAATTTGATTGAGGTTAAGGGTAAAGAAAAATCAAACTTTTTTCTTAAACTCTAGCATATATCAAATATATACCACTAATTAATCTAATGCTAATTCTATTAGAAAATCCTTATAAACACTAATTCTAGTTTAACAATTTTATCATCCCATGCCATTAACTATAAATTTATAATAGTGGAGCTCCATTATCAATCAAACTGTTCTGACTTGCATCAACATAGTCTGTATAAAGAATATATTCAGCATCTTTTGTAGTTCCTCTGGGAGGATTTGTGGTTGGGCTTGTTTTACAAGTTTAGGCATTGTTCTTATGTTGATGATCTGTACGTGTCCTTAATTCTACAATATGTGAAAAAGTTTGTGACCTAAAAACAACTTGAAACGAAGAATATAATATAATATATGGAAGGAGTTATTCATACTGGTATATATATCGGGTTACCTAGGAGTTTATAAATTTTGATCTTTCAAAATTAATTTATAGAAATTCATAAATTCACATCCAAATTAATATTGTGATAAATTAAATAACTTTTTTTTTTAATCTAAGTAAAAACACGCTACATATTGATAAAGATTTTAATATGAGGTAAGATGATATATACATGTAATATATATATATATATATATATGAGATATATAGTAAGGAGTTATGATATTATATTTAGATTTATTTTAAACAAATCAGTTATATATATTATCTAGGTCATGTCACTAAACAAGCAGAATTGATCAGATCATTATATCATTCCATTACTTGTTATACATAAGAAGAATCTTGCATGAGCAATGATGTCAAGAAATTGAGAAAAACATATACTATAACAACAGAATTGATCAATTTAAATGGTAATAACGTAGGTTGATCAAGTTTTACAATGTCTCACCTAAGACCCAGTAAAGCTATTAGGCTGAAGGGTGAATTTTGAAGTAGACAAAGTTTTCAACAGGGTGAATGGGTCCGTTCGGCAGCCATTATGCCTATTCAACTAAGTCATGCATGCAGCGGTCAATTCAACCCGTAAGACCTTTTCTTTTTCAGTTATGTTCGTTACTATAAAAACCTTCCATTGCCTCCCTTCATTTTCATCATCAACCTCTGAATTCTCATCCTACATACAACAAACACATTAGAGAAGCCAAAGAAATTAGAAAGCCGATACATTTTATCAAAAAAGAAAAGGGAAAATCCATATACATTAATATGGCCTCTTTACAAGCTTCAAGCTTTCTTTTCTCTTGTAGTTGTTCAACAAGAATCAATGCTGCCATTTCTGTACCTAAGCTTCCAGGAATTCGTATTTCAGTTCCAAGAAATGCATTAAATGTAGTTGAGGAGCTGAATTTAAGAGATGGGCTCACAAGTGCAATCCCAATAGAGAAGATTAATACTGCCACTAACACAAGGATTGATCAAGAACCTGCAACTACTAGAGCAACAGTCAAGCTTTATGCCATCTTAGAAGCCGTTGCAGATAGAGTAGAGATGCACAAAAACATTGGGGAGCAACGTGACAATTGGAACAAACTTCTTTTGGATTCAATTAACATGATCATTCTTACAGCTGCAACCATGGCTGGTGTATCAGCAGGAGCTCCTCTTTTAGCTTTGAAGTTATCATCAACGCTTTTATTTTCTGCAGCTACTGGAATGTTACTGATCATGAACAAAATCCAACCTTCACAGCTTGCAGAAGAGCAAAGAAATGCCACAAGATTGTTCAAGCAACTTTATAGACAAATACAAACTACTCTTGCTCTTCGTGATCCTACGGAGTTAGATGTGAAGGATGCCATGGAGAAAACATTGGCTCTTGATAAAGCTTACCCTCTTCCTTTGTTAGGGAGCATGATTGAAAAGTTCCCTGAAAAATTTGAGCCTGCTGTGTGGTGGCCTAAATCAAATGAGACCCAAGGTAGGAAACAGCCTAAAAAGGTGACTACACAAGGAAAGAATGGGTGGAGTGAAGATCTTGAAGAGGAGATGAGGGAGGTGATTGAAGTGATAAAGAAAAAAGACAGTGAAGATTATATGAGGCTTGGCAACTTGGCATTGAAGGTAAACAAAATCTTAGCTATCTCAGGTCCATTACTCACTGGCATTGCAGCTGCTGGGTCTGCCTTTGTAGGCCATGGATCTTGGGCAGCAATTGTGGCAGTGACAGCAGGAGCATTAGCTAGCACGGTCAGTACCTTCGAGCATGGTGGCCAAGTTGGTATGGTGGTTGAAATGTATAGAAACTGCGCTGGATTCTTTACACTTTTGGAAGAAACAATTGAATCTACAATTCAAGAAGGGGATTTGGAGAAAAGAGAAGGAGAAATGTTTGAAATGAATGTAGCATTGAAACTTGGAAGAAGCTTGTCACAGCTTAGAGATCTTGCTAGAAAATCATCTTCTTCTCATGCTGATGGAACAAGCATAGATGAGTTTGCTAGCAAGCTATTTTGAAAGTAGAATTTTTTTTTTTTTTGTCCATAACTAATCACTTTGTTTTATTACTTTCAAGACCAATTCCTTGTACAAAGTGGCTTCTCTCAGGCCTCTAACCTCAAACTTGTATGCAAGTCCAAGATTCTTACTATTGCATATAAAATATTGCAGAAATTGCGAATGCTTCCATTCATTTGTTGAACTATACCAAGAAAATCTGATTTCCCACATATTTCCAAAAATCTTAGTCCTTTCTACATTTTTATCATAAGATCAAATGGACTGTCATATATGACATCACTTCTACACGGGAGATAATTTGTAAGGTCAAAGAAAGAAAAGAAGAAATTGCTGATGTCTCTCCTGAGACCCAATAACTTTGACATTTTTATCAAAGTATTCTTCAGATTTTCAAAAATCTAAGTCCTTTCGACATTTTTATCATAAGATCAAATAGACTGCCATTTATGAGATCACTTCTACATGTGAGATAATTTGTAAGGACATAACTTAGAAGTAGACGAGGCCTCCTGAGAGGATATTTAAGCTTAAGTAAGAAAACTTGAAATGTGGAAATAATTATAGTGATGTTGCATAATTTAATTAATGTAGAAATATTTGCACATATATATCAACAATAAGACTGATCAGATCTCCAATTGGCTATTGAAATATTTACTGAAAGGATAGCTGAAGCATTGTAAAGATGCTGTACCCGTATTCAAGGGCAATGCCATCAAATTAGGATCAATGTCTCTTCTGGACAAGGCATTGTTGCTAACAATGTCCAAGTACCAAGTATATAAGATTTTTTTTTTTTTTTGCTGGTTTCAAATTGTAACTTGGTAGGATTATTCTTGGATATATTATCAGCAGTCTTTTATGCATACTCTAATCTTGCTTGGATCTTAGGATTCCATGCATGAACTTAAAAGTAACATTAATACGGTTGATCATCATAAAATTTTGGTATTTTTTTTGTTTGTAGAATATGGTTTTTTCCTTCTTTAATACTCTTTACGTCTTAATCTTATTGACCCTTTTGACTTTTCAAATATCACTATAGCAGTTTTTTTTGTTCTTTTAATGGCTGTGATTCTCTTTAAGGTACGGGCATTGCTAGTTAACGTTTGGCAAAAAAAATGACTGATGAACTAATAAAGAATTACATTTGATGGACAATATTCAAAGCTGCAAGGGAAAAATAATTCCTTTACTTGCTTACAACTGTGGCAAAAGGAATTGGAATTTGAGACCATAAGAATTACAAGATGGCAAGCTGCGTTTTTCTGTTGAGATGAAAAAAATTCGGGATTGATATGGTGATTAAATTATTATTTTTTCTCTTTTTTTTTTTTATTCAAGGTACTTTGGCCAGAATCTAAAAGGATTTATTAAATATTTTCTAAATATATTAAGCTGAATTTAAGTGATGGGTTCACAAGTATAATCCCGTTACGAAACGCGAGACCAGATCATCAATATGAAGCAAGCGAAATGATTACTCTATACAACCATGGCTGGTGTAGCAGCAGGAGATCCCGTTGTGGCTTTGAATTAGTTATCTCCAACTGTTTTATTTTCTGCAGCTACCGGAATGTTACTTATCATGGACAAAATCCAACCTTCACAGCAGAAGAGCAAATAAATGCCACAAGATTGTTCAAGCAGCTTTATAGCCAAATACAAACTACACTTGCTCTTCGTGATCGTAAGGAGTTAGATGTGAAGGATGCCATGGAGAAAACTTTGGCTCTTGATAAGGCTTAAGCTCCGATCCATTTGTTAGGGAGCATGACTGAAAAGTTCCCTGAAAACTCTGAGCCAGCTATATGGTGGCCAAAATCAAATGTATCCCTAGGTAGAAAACAGGTGAAAACACAAGGAAAGAATGGGTGTAGTGAAGATCTTGAAGAGGTGATAAGACAAAAGACAGTGAAGATTATATGAGACTAGGCCACTTGGCATTGAAGGCAAACAAAATTTTAGCTATCTGTGGTCCATTACTCACTGGCACTGCAGCTTCTGGGTCAGCCTTTGTAGGCCATGGATCTTGGGCAGTAATTGTGGCAGTGACAGAAGGTGCATGAGCATGGCGGCCAAGCTGGTATGGTGGTTGAAATGTATAGAAACTGTACGTGCTACTTAAATTGAGAATTCTTTATATTGTATTGATCAGAATATGGCACACAAGGAAACAATTTATATAGAACCTATGTACTATTTTAAGTAAACAGATCATAAAATAAAATTAATTATATTTACATCCTATAATCATTCTCAATCAGTTCGTGTGATTGCTTTTCCTTTAACAGGATTCTATACTCTTTGGAAGAATCAATTGAATCTACAATTCAAGAAAGGGATTTGGAGAAAAGGGAAGAAGGAGAAATGTTTGAAATGAATGGCATTGAAGCTTGTCGCAGCTTAGAGATCGATCTTGCTAGAAAATACTCTTTTTCAACTAATACCAGTTCAAGTCTAAACCTCGGGATTTATTACTAATTTTTCTAAAAGGAAAATATTTAATATTTTTTTAATGTGGATGTATAATACCGTAAATTATGTGACATTTTATACCTGTATCATTTGGATATGCAGTGATTATTGTAGGTTGTTAGTGGCGACTTTTACAAGTATATATCAAGCCGATCATAAAACTTGTAATTAGATACATTAATTGTTCAGTTTTGTGAATCAAGAATTAAAATAAAAATGTTGATTTAAATTTAATAAAAATAATATTTGTGTGTTTAATATTTATAAAAAGTATATTCAAGAGATCATGAGCTTGTGATTTCCTTTAGTGATGATGCCACAATATAAGAATGTGTGTACGCAGTGCAAGTTTTACAATGTCACACTTGAGACCAAAGAAGCTGGCTAGGCTAGGGAGAATTTTTGAAGTAAATAATCTTCAAGTGGTGGTGAACAGGTCCATGCGAGATTCAGCAGCCAATGTTGTGCCTTGTCAACGGTCACATAGTCAATTCAACCCTATGACCTTTTCTTTACAGGTATGTTCGTTGCTATAAATACCCTTCCATTGCCTCCCTCCATTTTCATCATCAACCTCTGAATTCTCACCCTACATATTACAAACACATCGAAGAAGCCAGAGAACAGAAATAATCAAAGAAAACGCTTACATTTTCTCAGAAAACAAAGGGAAAAAACCATATACAATATGGCCTCTTTACAAGCTTCAAGCTTTCTTTTCTCTTCTTCTTCTTCTTGTAGTTGTTCAACAAGAATCAATGCTGCTGTTTCGGTACCTAAGCTTCCAAGATTCCGTCTCCCAGTTCCAAGAACCCCATTAAGATTTGTTGAGGAGCTGAATTTAAGAGATGGGTTCACAAGTACAGTCCCATTATTAGAAAACACAAGGCCAGATCATCAGTGCGAGCCAATCGAGTCTAAAACTACTGCAGCAGCAGCCAAGCTTTACGCAATCTTAGAAGCTGTTTCTGATAGAGTAGAGATGCACAAAAACATTGGGGAGCAACGTGACAATTGGAACAAACTTCTTTTGAATTCAATTAACATGATCACTCTAACAGCAGCAACAATGGCTGGTGTTGCATCAGCTGGTACAGTTGGAGCACCTCTTTTGGCTTTGAAGTTATCTTCTACTCTTTTATTTTCTGCAGCTACTGGAATGTTACTGATCATGAACAAAATCCAGCCTTCACAGCTTGCAGAAGAGCAAAGAAATGCCACAAGATTGTTCAAGCAACTTTATAGCCATATACGAACAACACTTGCTCTTCGCGATCCTACCGCGTTAGATGTGAAGGATGCAATGGAGAAGACATTGGCTCTTGATAAAGCTTACCCTCTTCCTTTGTTAGGAAAAATGATTGAAAAGTTTCCTGAAAATTTTGAGCCTGCTGTTTGGTGGCCTAAAACACAAGGATCCCCAAGAAAGCAGCGCAAAACACAAGGAAAGAATGGGTGCAGTGGGGATCTTGAAGAGGAGATGAGGGAGGTGATTGAAGTGATAAAGAGAAAAGATAGTGAAGATTACATGAGACTAGGCAACTTGGCATTGAAGGTTAACAAGATCTTAGCCATCTCTGGTCCATTACTCACTGGCATTGCAGCTGCTGGGTCTGCCTTTGTAGGCCATGGATCTTGGGCAGCAATTGTGGCTGTCACAGCTGGTGCATTAGCTAGCACAGTCAATACATTTGAGCACGGTGGCCAAATCGGTATGGTGGTTGAAATGTACAGAAACTGTGCTGGATTCTTTACACTTATGGAAGAATCAATTGAAACCAGCATTCAACAAAGAGATTTCGAGAAAAGCGAAGACGGAGAAATGTTCGAAATGAATGTTGCATTCAAGCTTGGAAGAAGCTTGTCACAACTGAGAGATCTTGCCAGAAAATCCTCTTCTTCTCATCTAGATGGAAGCACCATAGATGAGTTTGCTAGCAAACTTTTTTGATAGTATTAGACCTCTCTGTCCATAACTAATTCACATTCTTTTAAAAATTCCTTTTGTACATCAAAGTAACATGTATAGATTATCACAAATGATATTCAATTTTTTCCTCAAGAATATGTTCAAGTATGAGAAACTTCTTTCTTACTTTGCAAGGATGAGAATTACCACTAAATTCATGAGATCTTATGATATCTAAAATGTAAAGGGAATCAATGTTCTTAAATTTTACATTTGTTCCAAGCAAGTGGTTATAGTTCTAAGAGATCATATTGTTAAAGATCACAAGTTTCCTATATTTTTAGTCATGATGCTTATGGCTAGTTAAATATACGTTTCTCGAGCTCCCAAGTTGTTGAATCTGCTAGTTGCAAAGATTATAATAAGTATTCTAGTTGAGTGAGTCGTCATTCAAGCCACCAAATCCAGAGGCTGGTCTTTGTGTGCTTTCAAAGCTGTCTCATTCAACCATTGCCTCGTAAAAATACTTTAATAAATTCCAAGAGAAAAGTCAAAATATCAAGTTTTGAATATGGAGATGTGAACAGTTGAACCTGGAACGAATGGACTTGCTCTTAATTTCAGGCCATTTCTAGGGCTTAAGGAAATAGTCCAATATGGCCCAATCTTGTAAACTTGTAGTTTCTATTACCACAAAAAAAACACAAATAATATATTATTCATGTAATGGATTTCCTTTACATGGTTGGTTGTCAAAAACATTTTTTTTTATATGATAAAAAAATGCAATGTAAATTTAAATTGTAAAATCAAAGTTAAATTTTTTTTCAAACAAACAACAAGCAATTTCATCAATTAATAAAGATATTATGTACTTGTATGTGCATGATAAAATCCTACCATGCAAGATCTAAGGGGAAAAAAATGAAAAGTAATTGGTAAGACTCTACGTTAAAGAAAAAACATTAAAAATAGTCATGTCTTCACAACTATACTTCCTTGTTGACTAACACTAGTTCTAATGTTCTCTCCAGATGCATGACCGTCTGTAGTGTTTTAGTTTATCTGATGCCTTTTGTCTTGATGAATAATACATCACTTTTAAATATTGTTATGTTTTCTTTTAGATATTGTTATACTTTTATAAGTTTCATATATTATTTGTTACATACAATGAATTTTAACAAGTGGATTAATAAGAGTTGAGAATAATTAGAAAACTTAATCTATTGGTCACCTAACCTTCTCTATATATATTTGTAGGGCAATATACAATAGTAATGGTGGAGGTTACCACACAAGAGTATGACTATAATATTTTCTATATAGGTACATTTTATAATAATAAAAAATTATAGACTTTGTATGAATTAAAATGAATGAATTAAACAATTCAAACTATTTATTTATTTTTTTAATTTTGAAGTTTGGTTCCTAGTTAGATTATATCTTAGACAAATAATGAAATTTTCTACAGAAAAATCATAATTTTATAAACTTGTTTAAAAGATTATAGTATTTAGGCATAAACATATGGTGGGTCAGACTTTAAAGTATGGTATGTAGAATAAGAATTTTCAAAATTTTGCCCAATGATAGATAATTTTTTATGTGTTAGGAAGGGTTTAAGTAAAATTATGTTTCCTTCATTCTTGCACTATTTATTGAATAAAGAATTCATGGATACAAATGCTCACGGGGCTCATGCATTAGTGAGTAAATACAAAGGTATGCAATGAGGAAGATAAGAATTGAAAATTCAAAATTATTGAAAAATTGTAAAATTAGTAGTAAAATCATGATTTTACCCAATTTTACTGATTTTACATATTTTTACACGATTTCAGTTTGATAGTAATACTTTTTAAATTTTACACGATTTTACCCAAGTAACTCACGATTTTAAGAACCTTGGTTGTAATCAAATCAAGAATTATCCCATGAGTTTAAGTTCTTTGATTTTGAATTGTTAAATTATCTTTTAAATTCAAAACAATCAAGTTATTTGATAAGTTCTCAAGTTTACAAATGTTTTTTTTGCATATAAAATGAGTGTCAAGTTTTAAACTTATATTAAAGTGATATTGTTACATATCTAGAATCAAAAGTTTATAATAGTAATGATAGTCTATAATCTAAGTCCAGAATTTGAATATAACATTACAATATTTTTGTACACACTAGATTTAGTCAAAATCTTTTTAATTGAGACATATATAAAAGAATTTGAAGCATCAACCCAAGAATATAAAAAAAATTATGGTTGTATTTTGTATTCAAATTATGCATCAAAAGTTTTTTATCAACACCATAACATACAATTGGTGGTTCAGAATGCTCAAGTTTAATAATGCAACAGCACAACCGGATTAATTGAATGAAAATCCCTACCTACAGCTATCGAATAACTATTGGGTTTAGGCTAGCTTGTTGGATAACCCAATTCACAAACTAATCTTGAAATGAGTAATTAACACATGATATAAAATTTTATAATAAGTTCTACCAAATGTAATTTTGAAATTAAAAACAATTATTAAATCTAATATAGCTAGACATCCACGTCGATCCTAAACCTGACTTGAATTAAATTTAAAAAAAAAATCAATTAAAAATTAATCCAATCAATACAATTAATTTGTTTGGTTAATCTAATTAAAATCTAATTTAATTTTTAAAAAATAAAATAATATTATCTAATTATCTCATATGAATCTAGATCAATCCATCCAAGTGACTTGAAATCTTATGATAGCCTAAAGGACTAGCTGAATTTAATAACTTTAAATTTAAGATGATAATAGTCTTAATAATTAATGAATCCATAAATGTTTACAGTTAACTAGTTTCATCTAAAAGATAAATTAAATATGTCTAACGTGTGTGTGTGTTTGTATATATAATTAATTATTCAAGTAATTGTCTAAAACAAAAATATAGTGTGAAACACTTAATTTTAGTATTTTAAAACTTAGTTTTATAATTTCTTTTCTCTCAAAGAAAAGTGAATTCGTTAGTCCAAAATTTTAAAATACAACGAAATACAAAAAATTCAGAAATTTGTCTTTAGAAAACACAAACAAATCCTTAATTTCTAATAAAAAAATCAATTAGACTATTTCTTGCATTAAATGCAACGTCTAAATTTGGGCGCTTTGACTGGCTGGTTACTTTGAGCTTCAGCAAGACAAAGAATGCGTTTGGCAACGCGATAACGTTTGTGTTTTTTTAAAAACACATAAATAGCTGTTTGATTATAAATGTTATCCTAATTAAAATATATGGTCCCATCATTTATATGCGACAAGATCATGATTCTTTAGAAGCAGTATTTTACTGCTTTTGCACGAGAGTTTCAACCTGTGATGGGCACACTGTTCAGTGAATTGCACTGTTCACATGAACAGTGCAATTCACTTGCACTGTTCATGTATATAGTTTTTTTTTTAAGTTTGTTAATTTTTTTAAGAGTTTTTTTGAAAAAAACTAGTTTAGAGTAAATTAAATATACTCGCATTGTGAAATGAACAATATTTGTTTTTCCCGAAAAACTAGAATAGAGTAAATTAAATTTACTCGCACTGTAATATCAATTTTATTTTATCTGATTTTATGATACGCTCACAAAATTATGAAAACTATAGTTCTTATCGGTTAAATTTTGTATGTAATGGAATTATAAATAGTTTAATGGAATAATAAAAAATATTTTATATCAAGTATTATTTATTTCATGATGTAATAAGAGTAGTTAATTCTATAATATTTAAATTTAAAACCATCAATATATATATATATATATATATATATATATATATATATTAAAATTATTTTATAACCTTAATTTCAAAAGCATTTTTAACCAAACACATTAAACTACTTTTTCTTCAACCTCAATTTCAACCACAGTTTTAACCAAACACCTATTTTTTCAAACCAATTTCAACTAAAAATACTTTTTATAAAACAATTTTTTTTAAACGAGAACAACAACAGCTACCGCAAAACCAAACACACTCAATGACTCCATCAGAGGACATGAAAAACTTATTTTATCAAACCTCTTTCTCGGCAAGTTAATACAATGATTTTTTCGGTTAACTCTTCAATCAACAATCTAATCCAAGTTAAATTTAGAATTAAATCAAATAGAAGTTAATTTGATAGATTTAAAATTTAATTTTAAATTGGGGCTGGATTTATTAACATTTGCCATAACCTAATTCATTGTAAACACTCTAACTATCTCAAGATGATGTTTACGGCACACCGACTTTTTTTTTTATATTGGAACGCCAAATATTGATGTTGGGGTTATTTAATAATAAGAAAATTGTCTTTATTATATAACAATAAAAAAATTATTTAATTCACATATTAAATATATAATTACCAGGTGATAAAATCTATATATAAATATACGTCATCAGCATGAATTTTGATTTCGACTCGTTTTCATTTTCTTATAGCATTTATTGACCTTCTCATGTAGATGGATTTCTTCAATAATTTTTCCCTTACAAAGTCTTCTATAATGTAGATGATTTAATTAATTATGTTAAAAATTATCAACCAAGTCTACAATATAGGCACACTAATTAATTAACAAAGTAATATACACCAAATAAAGTGAGAAAAAAGAAATCAAAGGCACTATTATCAAGATGAATGAGTGTTGTTAATTATATGAACAAAAATCATGTTAGTACGTATATCATATACAAAAAGAATCAACAAATCATATATATTAACAAGGAGGTACTTGATGATTAAGCTCCCAATTAATTAGCACTAGAAAAGCTTGCTTCCAAATTCTTCTTCAGTATCCTCCTCGATATTTCTTAAAGAAGATGAAGCTGCAAGGTTTTTGAGGTCTGATAGGCTCCTGCCTAGCTGTAACGCCACCTTCATTTCATACACTTGTCCATTTTCTCTTCCCCATACATTTGTCTCGTTTATGTTTGATTCTATAGATTCTTCCATGAGCTTAAAGAAACCTGCATTGCTTCTATACATCTCAAATATCATCCCAACTTGGCCACCATGCTCCATTGCATTCACTACGGCTGCCAAGGCACCACCAGCAACTCCTAATATCACAGCCCACGGGTTAGTAGTTCCTACGAAAGCTGACCCCAAAGCTCCAAGACCGGTAAGTAGAGGACCAGAAAACGCCAGCATTTTGTGAGCTTTCAAGGCCTTTTCACTCAATCTCAAGTAATCTGCCTTGTCTTTTCTCTTCAAAACCCCAACAATCTCTCTCATTTCGTCTTCCAATTCTCTATTCCACCCATTTCCTTCTAGCTTCCTACCGAGCCCTTTCGCTTGTTTTCGCCTTTGTTGAGGCCACCAAACTGCAGGCTCTACACTTGATGGGTATCTTTCAAGCATGGCGCCTAATAATGGAAGTGGATATGCCTTGTCTAAAGCCAAAACATTCTCCGTTGCTTCGTTGACATCACTAGCAGTAGGACTGCCAACGGACAACAAAGTTTGAATCTGGCCGTGAAGCTGCTTGAACAACCTAGCAGCATTCCTTTGCTCTTCAGCAAGTTGTGATGGCTGGATCTTATTCATTATCGCCAACATTCCGGTTGCTGCAAGATATAGTATCGTCGAAGATACCTTGAGTCCTGCAAGTGGTTCACCACTTGCACTAGCGGCTGCAAGTCCACACATGGTGGCTGCGGTGAGAGTCATAGCATGAATGGAACTCAAAAGCAGGTGGTTCCAGTTATCTCTTTGCTCTCCAATGTTCTTGTGCATCTCAATTCTATCTGCCACAGCCTCCATGATTGCGTGAAGCTTGGCAACCACCACTGGATCAGAACTACTGGTCTTGGGACCGGATCCCTTCTCCATTTGTGTAGTTACCGGAATTCCATAACCACCTGATCTAATGCTCAGTTCTTCAATAAAATCTTTGCTAGAAAGCCTTGGTAGAGATAGGGGGCCGATCCGGATTTTCGGTCCGTTTATAGTGGCTCTGACTAATGTTTTATGACTGCAGAAAGAGGATGAAGAACCTGAAACCACCATGCCTGAAACTTGAAGACTTGCCATGGTTGAATCTATCTAATTTTACTATATATATATATATGTCTTTGAAGGAAGCTGTTGTCGTGAATGGGATGGTGAAGGCTGGCTTGTGTTAACGTCTCAAAGCTCAGAAGTGAATTGGGTTTGAGGTTCAGCAAGGCATGGTATTTATACAAGGTGAAGGGTGTGGACCAAGAGATGAAGGAAAAAGTCTAATGGTTGAAACATAGAAGTTTGAATAGTTATTCGTAGCTCACAAATTGGATTAGACTATTTCTTATGTTAGGGTTCGATCGGACGTACGGGTTCAAGTCAACAGGTGATGGCTATGGCAGACTTTGTGTTTCCTGTGTATGAAAATGACTTTCAATAGCAGCAGACGAGTTTTCTTACATGCCTTCAAGTTGAAACAGACAAAAATCTGTTATTTATATTTGGCAAGAGGGTCACGGCCTGTTGTAAATGTTTAATCACATATATAGTGCAAATGCATGCCAATAATGCATGTAACAACTACCATATTATACCCTTAATAATAATAATAATAATAATAATAATCCCTAACAAAATTAATTAATAATGTTTTTAGCGAATATTGTGATCACATTAATTTCTTAAAAATGGGGAGGATTGTGAATCCAGCCACAAGACTTTTTTTTAGTTCAACAGTAGGTCTAAGGGATATTAATTAACAACATTTTGGAGTAGCTTTCGTTACCAGATTTTGGGGGTGTTTAAGTGTTGTTGATGTTATTTTTTAAAGTATTTTTTATTTAGAAAAAGATTAAAATAATAATTTTTTTATTTTTTAAAAATTATTTTTGATATTATTGCATCAAAATGATCTAAAAATACCAAAAAATATCAATTTGAAGCGAAGAAAAAAATAAAATAAAAATTTAATTTTTTTTCAAAAATATTTTTGAAATGCAAAAACAAACAGGTTCTTTATTGTTTTACTTATATAAATTTTTATCGGTATTTACACTCACAGTTTGACGGTAAATATGTTACCGACAGGCTCATGAACAAAAACAATTTGTCGATAAAACTCTCGTCGGTAATTTCTTTTTTGTTGGTGAGTCCGTTGATAGTAAATTTATCGTTGATTTACAGACAGACAAAGTGCATCAAAAAAAATTATTCGCTTCATTCCGTTAGTATTTCCCTTAAGATGTTTACTATATAACCAACGGAATATCATATTCAATTTCGTTGGGGTTTTTATTTTTCTATTGGTATATCTGTTGGTAAATATTACCATCTGTAATTTATCGGAGAATTAATAGTGGGAGTGACATTTACAATAATTATTTTTTAACTCTCAAAAATATTCCTACGAAGTTTTTCATCAATAAAACTACCAGAAAATCGATAAATACAAACGGATGACGTGGGATTTTATCGATGAAAATATTCCCTCGGTATATACCAAGGGAATTACCGTGGGAAAAAAAATTAAAACAAAGCAAAAAAAAAATTGATGACGTGCTATTTTTACCAACGGAATTACCGACGGAATAAATTTATCGGTAAAATCCGTTGGTACATTTGTTGGTAAACTATGAACACTATTCATCATGTCAATTACAAAGGGAATCACCGACGGAATTTTCCGTCGGTATTTTCCAAAGAGCTCCAGAACTGTTCACCTTCTAATTGCACTGTTAATTGTTGTTCTTTACGAACAAAATCACCGACGGATTGAAAAGTCATCGGTGTTATTTGGTATTTTTCTGAAAAAATCAATTAATCTAAAATTTTCATTTAAATATTACAGATGGAATTACCGACGGATTGAAAAATCATGGATAATTGTTGCCGGTTTCTGAAAACTTTTTACGATATTGAAAATTTAAATTAAATATTACTGATGGATTTACCAACACAATAATTAAAAAATTCTAATATGCAATTATCTGTCGATAAATCCGTCGCTAACACGTCCCAATAAAAAGTTTGAATCACCTTATTTCACAAGAGACAGACTCATTGCTTATTCTTCTTCTTCTTCTTCTACTTCTTCTTCTTCTTCTTCTTTTTCACAATATGTAAAAAACATCAATATCTATTTCTTTCTCTTCTTTTCTCTCCTCATCTCCTTCTCTTTTCCTCCATGCTTGGGTATGTCTTCTTCTTCTTTTTTCTTTTATCCTCTTAGTTTTTTTTTAATTAATATGCTTTATGAAATTTTTTCTCTCTCCTTAGTTTCACTTGGAACTACATTAAGGTAAGATTTTTCTTTTTTCTTCTTTTTTCATGATTTTTTTCACTATATTTGTTTTTATTTTATTTTTAATTTTTTTTGTTCTTAATAATTGTATAAATGTTGCTGTGAGATTTTTTTTTCATATGAGATCAATTTTTAATTGATTTATTCATAGGATTTTTAAATTTTTAGCAATTGCAACTTCATTTTTTTCATATGAATTTTGTTAGTTGAATTTAGTTTTTCATTTTATTTATTTGTTGCAAATTTGTTTGAGTTGATTTTCTTTTTTTTTTTCCAAGCATTTTGAATATATATTATAGAGTGTTGATTTATGTTAATTTAATTATTTTATAATTTTATAAAATGAATTTTTTTAAAATGTTTTTAAATAATTACCGACGGAATTATATTATAGAGTGTTGATTTCCGTCGGTAATTCCATCGGTAATTCTGTTGGTAATAAAAAAATATTTTTACCGACGCGTTATTCCGTCAGTAAATCCATCGCTAATAATATTTTTTTATTACCGACGGACAAAAAATTACCAACCAAAGATTCATTGACGGAGCATTTCCGTTGGTGATTTCATTGGTAAATTAATTACCGATGGAATATGTGTCTTATGCTGATGGAAAAATTTACATCGGTAAAACTGTTAAATGTTGTAGTGTGTAACCCCTCCAGTAATAAATTAAAATATATTTATAAGGTCATTTCTCCGTTGACAGATAGGTTGATGATGAGGTCCCTATTTCCTTTAACATGAGATTTAGAAACTGAACTTCTCCGACCATGGCTAGAAAGAAATGGGTTTAATTAGCATTCACTTGATATAAGGTTTATATGATTATATATAGAGATAATAATTTATTATAATAAATATTAAATATAATAATTGAATATGATAAAGATCACCTTTAAAGATCAATATGTTGATATTGAAAGTTAAGATTTGATTATGAATTGAGTAAATGAAGTTGATGAATGTTTTTATTAGCTTAGATAGTCTTCTATGGATGGATATTCATGAATCAATCAATGGTACAAGACGAAGCCTAAAACATGGGTTGAGTTGTGTAGAGTAATTGACATGATATAAAAACTTTTAATTTTTTATTTGATTTTTAAATTGCGTTTAAATTTAATAGAAGGTTTTAAAAGCCCAGCTTTAAAGGACGGTTGGCTCAATGTAATTAAAAATGCTGGGAAAACCTTCAAAAACTTTCAAATTAGACCTAGAAATAACTATTGTTTGAGATAATTTTGTTATTTTTCTTTTTTCTTTTTAGATTTTCTAATTTATTTAAAACTTCTATCACCTTTTTAGTTTGGACTCTTAGTTTAAAAAGAAAATATCCCAGAAAAAGTAGAGAATGGTACTCAGCTACCAAGCATTCAAGCTAAGACTAGCTATAAAGCTGCAAGGTAAATGTTTTTTTTATTTCCAAATGAATCACAATTTGAATTTTTTATAGCCACGCCTGAACGACGGACTATGTCATATACACACCCTGCTATAGTAGTAGGAAAAGAGAATTGCTCAGCATAATTAAACAACTCTAGGAGTTGACATTTGGAACGTAAAGGCCATATTATAATGTATTACTAAAAAATAGTATAAATCTTTGACTTGCATGCAAGCTTTTCAGATTCTGTCTATCTTGAACAAGAGTGCTGAAGGACGAGATTGTGTCAAGGTTCCCTATGTCAATGTCAGGCCGACATGAGCATATA
The DNA here is from genome assembly GCA_015852605.2 of Populus deltoides. Taxonomy (NCBI): domain Eukaryota; kingdom Viridiplantae; phylum Streptophyta; class Magnoliopsida; order Malpighiales; family Salicaceae; genus Populus; species Populus deltoides. Next base: position 23,483,200 of record CM027573.2, on the reverse strand, counting down.
TAGTATAGAACAACTGAAATGAAGTAAAATACAGACTAGTCTATCAAATTGGCCACTATCATTTAAGTTGTAGAAATCTCAAGATTGGCTGTTCAACAAGAATCCACAAAAAGGAAAGAAAATTGGGGTAAAGCACTCGGTTCATGACACAGAACATACTGAAAATCACAAAAAAATCATTCATTAGTAAAGTAAAAAAAAAAAACAGAGAGAGAGAGAGAAGAGATAACATTTCCCAAATAAAATTTCATCAATATCCATCACACATTACACAAATAATTGAAGGCCTAATATTGCTGAGTTTATGGTTGCTCAAAACAATGTGCTAGCCACATAATATGTTCATGCAACAGGAAGCATTATTCATCTTTGGTGATTTCTGTTCTTCTGTTAACCTTTGGTCAACGCCATTGACTTTGCTCGGAGGTTTAGAAATATTCCCCTGAAAATGACATTAAGGAGGAAAAGGAATCCAATCTCATTTTCTGTAAAATTTGATAAAGAAAATTTGAAGTAGAGAAGAGTAGGTTGGAGACGAAGTAAATACCAGCCAACTGCGATAAGGCTGTGGAAAATAACACGAAACTGCAGTGGCACGTACTGGTGATTTACCCACCCAACGACTGGCCAGAACTGCGGTTTTTTCATTTATCAAAGTTTCATGACAATGAGTGGATTTTTTTTTTAATGTAACAAATCGCATTGATTGTAATGAGAAAAGAGCAATACCGTCCATGATGTGAACTGCACTGCTGGGTATTCCTTTTTTAGTTTAGTTTTCACTTGCATCCAGGGTCTTCCTGCATTTCATGTTTCTAGTAAGATGATAAGCAGCAATGATGTTCTAGTTTGTCATGCAACAAACAACTGAATCAATATATCGTTTCCTCATGCCTGTATGAAATTTTTTGTAAACCTAGCCAACGAATGCTTCTTTCTGAGCTAACTTCATTTACAATTTGACAGTTCTTTGACTTTACAAATTCATGCACAACTACTTAGAATTGAAAAAACAGAACAAAGGTTACATTGGGATTATGATTCTTGAGTAGTGCAAGAAACCATGTTAATCCCTTTGTTTTGCTACAAATTCTTTTCCATGGATCTGGACTTGTAACTTCACCGATGTAGTTTTTAGTGTGTCATACCACACTTTATGGACATAAGAGCTTAGAAAAGCCAACCCAAAGGTAATCAGATAGGATTTCGGCTTTGTGGAGTTGTGAGTCTATGATGAGCTGATACAGACTTACCGTCAATATCCATCCCGTAATAAATCATGAAAACCAAGTTGTTCCAAGGAGAAGCTGTCAACTGAAAGAATTAGATCTTTCCTTTGTCCATAACAGAGCTATGACCAATGAGATTAGGTATAAAAGATATATGAGTGGTTCCCTTAATTGTCACTGTGGTAGTGGTGATGTTGAGATTATTTTGCATGTGTTCAAGGACTGCAAATGGGTCTGGGAAAAATCTTGAATCCATGTGATACTGATGGTTTTTTTGCTGTGGATTTACATGTATGGTTGTTGTCTAACTTGTCAAGCATAGTTAACACGAAGAAAAGTTGGTGCTGGTCAATTTTGTTTGGTGTTACTATGTGATTCCTTTGAAAATACAGGAATTGTTGTATTTTTAGGGAGACCCTAGAAGTGGCAGGCCATCATTTAATGGCTATTTGGGGTTTGACCAAAGATATAATGGGAGCTGGATTCCATGAGGAGATTAATACTTTGATTCCTAAGAAGATAAATGTTGTGGGATGGAAATACTCCTCTCAGGATTGGATGAAATTAAATGTAGATGGATGTAGTAAAGGCAATCCAAGTTTAGCAGCGGCACGAGAATTAATTAGGGATTGCATGGGCTCTTGGATTAGAGGTTTTGCTATTAATATAGGGGTTTGTACTTCAGTTCGTGCTGAGTTATGGGCGGTGATTACAGGGTTAGAGTTGGCATGGTTATTGGGCTTTCGCAAAATTATTTTAGAATCTGATTCATTGGTTGTGGTGGGTTTGCTCTTGAAACAGTCCGTGAAAGCTGATGCTAACTTTGCCTTGGTTAATAGAGCTTGAGAAGCTCTAAGTAGAGATTGGGTAGTCCAAGTGCAACATTCTTACAGGGAGGCGAATGCTGGTGCTTATTGGCTTGTTAACTTTGGACTTTCTAGGCATCCACTTTTTAGGGAGGATTCGACTATTAATGACCCTAGAGAGGGCTTGCATTGGTTTTTATACTATGACTTGATTGGAACGGTATTCCCCCGTTTAATTTAATTTTGGGCTTTAGCTCCGATTTATAACCAAAAAAAAAGCTCCACAGCCACCTGAAATAAATGGATTCAGCATTTTAGAATGGTTATTTAATTTAGTAGGCATTAAAGGTTACTGAAATATATAGAACATAATTAAGGTAGAATGAATTGAAAACAACATTGGTAATATGACTAGATGTCATGCCCGCACGATGCCGCGGGCTTGCAGTATAATTGTGCGTTGTTGTGGAAAAAAAAAGTATATGGAGAAAAACTATTGCAATCCCAAAAAAAAAATTACAAAGCTAAATTCTTAGCCGGTTTAATATTAAAAAAATAAATCAACAAAGAAAATTTTGGAAACAATAATAACAAAAAAAAATGAAAGGAAAAAAAATCATGCACAGAAACACTGTAGTAATCTATAGTATTTCATGAAAAAATCTACAATTGTAATTTTCAACCAGCTTAATATTAAAAATAATAAAATCAATAAAGATAATTAAAAAAATCATGTGAGACAAAACTGTAGCAATCCACAGTGTTTTATAGGAAAAAAATGCGAAATTAAATTCTCAACCAGCTCAATATGAAAAAAAAAATCAACAAAGACAATTTTAGAAAAAAAACAAAAAATCATAAAAAAACAAAAAAAATCATAAAAAGGGGGAAAAAATCATGTGGGGAAACACTATAGTAAATCCACGATATTTTAAAGAAAAAAACTACAAAGTTAAATTCTCCACCAGCTCCATATTTAAAAAATAAATCAACAAAAATAATTCTGAAAAAAAACAAAAAAAAAATAATAAAAAAGGACAATTTTGGAAAAAAAAGCAAAAACAAAATGAAAAACAAAACATGTGGGTAAAGTTAAAACTAAATTCTCAACTAGCTCAATATTAAAAAATAATTTCGACAAAGATAATTTTGAAAAAAAAACATATGGGGAAGCATTATAATAATTCACAGTGTTTTAAATAAAAAATCTACGAAGCAAAATTCTCTACCAGTTTAATATGAAAAAAAATCGATAAAGATCATTTAGAAAAATAAAGAAAAAAAAGAAAAAAAACCTTATAAGAAAACATTGTAGTAATCCATAATGTTTTTTAAAAAAATTAACTAAATTTTCAACCAGTTCAATATTGAAAAACAAATCGACAGATAATTTTGAAAAAAAATATAAAAATAAAAAAGAATAATAAAAAAAAAGATAATCTTGGAAAAAAAACATGTAAAACCCAAAAATAAAAAGGTGGGGGATAAAAAAAATATGGGGGAAAAAAAAGAAAGACAACAAAAAAATTGACAAAATGGAAAAAAAAAAACAAAATAAATAAACATGTGGGGGGACAAAAAATTCCCTTTAAATGTAGGAAATGCCCGAATGGTCCCAGATATCCAAACCCAAAAAGCTGCATTCAGCCACGTTATATATAGAAAAGAAGAATCTTGCATGAGATTGATAATTTTTTCCAGTATTATATTGTTTTACTGGTAATATACTATGAAAACAGAATTGATCAATTTAAATGGTAATAACGTAGGTTGATCAAGTTTTACAATGTCTCGCCTAAGACCCAGTAAAGCTATATAGGCTGAAGGGTGAAATTTGAAGTAGACAAAGTTTTCAAGAGGGTGAATGGGTCCGGCCGGCAGCCATTATGCCTCGTCAACGAAGTCATGCATGCAGCGGTCAATTCAACCCGTAAGACCTTTTCTTTTTCAGTTATGTTCGTTACTATAAAAACCTTCCATTGTCTCCCTCCATTTTCATCATCAACCTCTGAATTCTCATCCTACATATCACAAACACGTTAGAGAAGCCAAAGAAATTAGAAAGCCGATACATTTTCAATCCATATACATTAATATGGCCTCTTTACAAGCTTCAAGCTTTCTTGTCTCTTGTAGTTGTTCAACAAGAATCAATGCTGCCATTTCTGTACCTAAGCTTCCAGGAATTCGTATTTCAGTTCCAAGAAATGCATTAAATGTAGTTGAGGAACTGAATTTAAGAGATGGGTTCACAAGTGCAATCCCAATAGAGAAGATTAATACTGCCACTAACACAAGGATTGATCAAGAACCAGCAACTACTAGAGCAACAGTCAAGCTTTATGCCATCTTGGAAGCCGTTGCAGATAGAGTAGAGATGCACAAAAACATTGGGGAGCAACGTGACAATTGGAACAAACTTCTTTTGGATTCAATTAACATGATCATTCTTACAGCTGCAACCATGGCTGGTGTATCAGCAGGAGCTCCTCTTTTAGCTTTGAAGTTATCATCAACGCTTTTATTTTCTGCAGCTACTGGAATGTTACTGATCATGAACAAAATCCAACCTTCACAGCTTGCAGAAGAGCAAAGAAATGCCACAAGATTGTTCCAGCAACTTTATAGACAAATACAAACTACACTTGCTCTTCGTGATCCTACGGAGTTAGATGTGAAGGATGCCATGGAGAAAACATTGGCTCTTGATAAAGCTTACCCTCTTCCTTTGTTAGGGAGCATGATTGAAAAGTTCCCTGAAAAATTTGAGCCTGCTGTGTGGTGGCCTAAATCAAATGAGACCCAAGGTAGGAAACAGCCTAAAAAGGTGACTACACAAGGAAAGAATGGGTGGAGTGAAGATCTTGAAGAGGAGATGAGGGAGGTGATTGAAGTGATAAAGAAAAAAGACAGTGAAGATTATATGAGGCTTGGCAACTTGGCATTGAAGGTAAACAAAATCTTAGCTATCTCAGGTCCATTACTCACTGGCATTGCAGCTGCTGGGTCTGCCTTTGTAGGCCATGGATCTTGGGCAGCAATTGTGGCAGTGACAGCAGGAGCATTAGCTAGCACGGTCAATACCTTCGAGCATGGTGGCCAAGTTGGTATGGTGGTTGAAATGTATAGAAACTGCGCTGGATTCTTTACACTTTTGGAAGAAACAATTGAATCTACAATTCAAGAAGGGGATTTGGAGAAAAGGGAAGGAGAAATGTTTGAAATGAATGTAGCATTGAAACTTGGAAGAAGCTTGTCACAGCTTAGAGATCTTGCTAGAAAATCATCTTCTTCTCATGCTGATGGAACAAGCATAGATGAGTTTGCTAGCAAGCTATTTTGAAAGTAGAATTTTTTTTTTTGTCCATAACCAATCACTTTGTTTTATTATTTTCAAGACCAATTCCTTGTACAAAGTGGCTTCTCTCAGGCCTCTAACCTCAAACTTGTATGCAAGTCCAAGATTCTTACTATTGCATATAAAATATTGCAGAAATTGCGAATGCTTCCATTCATTTGTTGAACTATACCAAGAAAATCTGATTTGCCACATATTTCCAAAAATCTTAGTCCTTTCTACATTTTTATCATAAGATCAAATGGACTGCCATATATGAGATCACTTCTACATGTGAGATAATTTGTAAGGTCAAAGAAAGAAAAGAAGAAATTGCTGATGTCTCTCCTGAGACCCAATAACTTTGACATTTTTATCAAAGTATTCTTCAGATTTCCAAAAATCTAAGTCTTTTCGACATTTTTATCATAAGATCAAATAGACTGTCATTTATGAGATCACTTCTACATGTGAGATAATTTGTAAGGACGTAAGTTAGAAGTAGACGAGGCCTCCTGAGAGGATATTCAGGCTTAAGTAAGAAAACTTGAAATGTGTAAATAATTATAGTGATGTTGCATAATATAATTAATGTAGAAATATTTGCACATATATATCAACAATAAGACTGATCGGATCTCCAATTGGCTATTGAAATATTTACTGAAAGGATAGCTGAAGCATTGTAAAGATGCTGTACCCGTATTCAGATCATAAAATAAAATTAATTATATTTACATCCTATAATCATTCTCAATCAGATCGTGTGATTGCTTTTCCTTTAACAGGATTCTATACACTTTGGAAGAATCAATTGAATCTACAATTCAAGAAAGGGATTTGGAGAAAAGGGAATAAGGAGAAATGTTTGAAATGAATGGCATTGAAGCTTGTCGCAGCTTAGAGATCGATCTTGCTAGAAAATACTCTTTTTCAACTAATACCAGTTCAAGTCTAAACCTCGGGATTTATTACTAATTTTTCTAAAAGGAAAATATTTAATATTTGTTTAATGTGGATGTATAATACCGTAAATTATGTGACATTTTATACCTGTATCATTTGGATATGCAGTGATTATTGTAGGTTGTTAGTGGCGACTTTTACAAGTATCAAGCCGATCATAAAAATTGTAATTAGATACATTAATTGTTCAGTTTTGTGAATCAAGAATTAAAATAAAAATGTTGATTTAAATTTAATAAAAATAATATTTGTGTGTTTAATATTTATAAAAAGTATATTCAAGAGATCATGAGCTTGTGATTTCCTTTAGTGATGATGCCACAATATAAGAATGTGTGTACGCAGTGCAAGTTTTACAATGTCACACTTGAGACCAAAGAAGCTTGAAGAGTAAATAATCTTCAAGTGGTGGTGAACAGGTCCATGCGAGATTCAGCAGCCAATGTTGTGCCTTGTCAACGGTCACATAGTCAATTCAACCCTATGACCTTTTCTTTACAGGTATGTTCGTTGCTATAAATACCCTTCCATTGCCTCCCTCCATTTTCATCATCAACCTCTGAATTCTCACCCTACATATTACAAACACATCGAAGAAGCCAGAGAACAGAAATAATCAAAGAAAACGCTTACATTTTCTCAGAAAACAAAGGGAAAAAACCATATACAATATGGCCTCTTTACAAGCTTCAAGCTTTCTTTTCTCTTCTTCTTGTAGTTGTTCAACAAGAATCAATGCTGCTGTTTCGGTACCTAAGCTTCCAAGATTCCGTCTCCCAGTTCCAAGAACCCCATTAAGATTTGTTGAGGAGCTGAATTTAAGAGATGGGTTCACAAGTACAGTCCCATTATTAGAAAACACAAGGCCAGATCATCAGTGCGAGCCAATCGAGTCTAAAACTACTGCAGCAGCAGCCAAGCTTTACGCAATCTTAGAAGCTGTTTCTGATAGAGTAGAGATGCACAAAAACATTGGGGAGCAACGTGACAATTGGAACAAACTTCTTTTGAATTCAATTAACATGATCACTCTAACAGCAGCAACAATGGCTGGTGTTGCATCAGCTGGTACAGTTGGAGCACCTCTTTTGGCTTTGAAGTTATCTTCTACTCTTTTATTTTCTGCAGCTACTGGAATGTTACTGATCATGAACAAAATCCAGCCTTCACAGCTTGCAGAAGAGCAAAGAAATGCCACAAGATTGTTCAAGCAACTTTATAGCCATATACGAACAACACTTGCTCTTCGCGATCCTACCGCGTTAGATGTGAAGGATGCAATGGAGAAGACATTGGCTCTTGATAAAGCTTACCCTCTTCCTTTGTTAGGAAAAAATGATTGAAAAGTTTCCTGAAAATTTTGAGCCTGCTGTTTGGTGGCCTAAAACACAAGGATCCCCAAGAAAGCAGCGCAAAACACAAGGAAAGAATGGGTGCAGTGGGGATCTTGAAGAGGAGATGAGGGAGGTGATTGAAGTGATAAAGAGAAAAGATAGTGAAGATTACATGAGACTAGGCAACTTGGCATTGAAGGTTAACAAGATCTTAGCCATCTCTGGTCCATTACTCACTGGCATTGCAGCTGCTGGGTCTGCCTTTGTAGGCCATGGATCTTGGGCAGCAATTGTGGCTGTCACAGCTGGTGCATTAGCTAGCACAGTCAATACATTTGAGCACGGTGGCCAAATCGGTATGGTGGTTGAAATGTACAGAAACTGTGCTGGATTCTTTACACTTATGGAAGAATCAATTGAAACCAGCATTCAACAAAGAGATTTCGAGAAAAGCGAAGACGGAGAAATGTTCGAAATGAATGTTGCATTGAAGCTTGGAAGAAGCTTGTCACAACTGAGGGATCTTGCCAGAAAATCCTCTTCTTCTCATCTAGATGGAAGCACCATAGATGAGTTTGCTAGCAAACTTTTTTGATAGTATTAGACCTCTCTGTCCATAACTAATTCACATTCTTTTAAAAATTCCTTTTGTACATCAAAGTAACATGTATAGATTATCACAAATGATATTCAATTTTTTCCTCAAGAATATGTTCAAGTATGAGAAACTTCTTTCTTACTTTGCAAGGATGAGAATTACCACTAAATTCATGAGATCTTATGATATCTAAAATGTAAAGGGAATCAATGTTCTTAAATTTTACATTTGTTCCAAGCAAGTGGTTATAGTTCTAAGAGATCATATTGTTAAAGATCACAAGTTTCCTATATTTTTAGTCATGATGCTTATGGCTAGTTAAATATACGTTTCTCGAGCTCCCAAGTTGTTGAATCTGCTAGTTGCAAAGATTATAATAAGTATTCTAGTTGAGTGAGTCGTCATTCAAGCCACCAAATCCAGAGGCTGGTCTTTGTGTGCTTTCAAAGCTGTCTCATTCAACCATTGCCTCGTAAAAATACTTTAATAAATTCCAAGAGAAAAGTCAAAATATCAAGTTTTGAATATGGAGATGTGAACAGTTGAACCCTGAATGAATGGACTTGCTCTTAATTTCAGGCCATTTCTAGGGCTTAAAGAAATAGTCCAATATGGCCCAAACAACAAGCCTGACGATTAAAAGCAACCGAACTTTTGTTGAGATTTTGAGCATTGACCTCTGGTCATAGAAGTTGCAAGGATAAAATGTGCCAAGTCCTCTTGGATTATTATTCGAAACACCAAGTGTCGATAAATTTATTAGGTTAATTGTTCAAAAACTATCTACCTAGGTTCCAAACAGTAGCCACCAATGAGTTCGACAAATTTGAAACCATGTCATATTTGAACATCTTGGTGTGCAAACGCTTTGTGCTTTGCTTTTCTTGTGATGTGGGCTGACTCCATCTCCCATCTCATCTTTCCAAGGACTCAACTTTATTTATTTGCATACCATGGCGGCTGCTCTTGGACAAAGCATGGTAGCAGCAGATGCGTACCAGTCAGCAAATCTTCGGTATTCCAAAGGCCTGTCTCAGCTATTCAGTGCAGGTCCTCGCGTATAGGAACATACCAAGACATGGCACAGCTCTTTTAGAGCTTAAATGCCACCGTACTAAAACAAACCACCACCTATATACAGAGAAGGCTCACAAAATTCTTTGCAACGAGTGCTTGAAATGACCATCACATAAAAAAGTAAATGTGGTTTTCATTTATTATCACGAAATTTGTTCTCTCATTTGGAAACATGACAATCATTCCTGTCAACTAATAATGAAAAAACATGAACAAGATATTGGGAACTTCTTAGAGACAGGAATAGGGGAGATTTCGTTGAAGTGATCGAGTTTATCGAAAACAAGTCAAAACAGGAACCAATTACAAAATGCATGAACTGAAGTACGAAACCTGAGTTAAGATGGCTTGTAATATTTAGTTGGTACAAATGGCTTTTTTGTGACAACTCCATCATAGGCCTTCCCACGTACCAGTATTTTAGCTTTGGTGCCTGCCTTGTGTGAACCAGATTTCACGTACCCCATGGCTATATTTTTCTTGAGGCATGGGCTAAATCCTCCACTTGTAATTTCTCCAATGTTAGTCCCTTTCTCATCCTGAATCTCACTGTGGGATCTGGGAGGTGGACCAGTAGAGGTAAATCCTACAAGCCTGATTTTTGGACCTTCTGCAAGTTGTTTGAGTATTACTTCAGCACCCAGAAAGCCACCTTCTGCCTTCCTTCTCTTCCCTATCGCCCAAGACAGTCCTGCCTCTACTGGTGTTATGTGCTGTTCCATGTCATTACCATATAAGCACAGCCCAGCTTCAAGTCGGAGACTGTCCCGGGCACCAAGCCCTGTCAACCTTATTTTTCCTTCAGATTTTTCTAGGATTGCTTTGGCAAGATCCACTGCATTCTCTGAAGGAACTGATATTTCAAATCCATCTTCTCCAGTGTATCTGAAAATCTCAGCAAAGAGACAAATAATCCATCATGACCAACAAGAGAAAAATAAGAATGGGAAATAAATGGTTTAAATGCAAGAGAACGTTTGAGAATATTGTACCCTCAGCTCCAAATAGCTCTAAGGTTAAATTAATTCTTCTTCGCTACATCGTCATAAGGTGTATAGTAAAAGACAATTATCATATTCCCAGAAATTTTATTGGAAAATAGATGGGAAATTAAGCACACACTCAAAGTGAAATGTCAACAAGACAGCTATACTTGAACTCTTAATGACTACATATAAATGGTCATAGATGCGCATTCCATATTTGAGGAATAAGGACACATGAAGGAGAAACCAAAATGAAGCATACCCTGTCCTAGTGATAAAGCAGTGCGCTCCATTGATGTCTGTAATACGGAACTCCCCAAAGTATAACTTGCTCAAATCATCTTTTGTCAGGTGTTGGAGAGCAGAAGCAGAAAGAGGACCCTGCACCCAAAAAAGTGAAGAAGCTCTATAAATGCCATGATATCAGGTGTTGGAGAACAATGTTGCTTCTCAAAAGATATGGAAAAGGAAAACAATAGGAGGGGGGGAGAGAGAGAGAGAGAGAGAGAGAGATAATAACATTCAAAGCATAAGGCTATAATCACAAAGCCTGACAGTATACATTTTAACTTTGTTCCAGACATGCTTTAGTTGTATACTAAAGTCACAGATTACTATGATAGCTGAATTCAAGTCAATAATCTAGCACTAGTGTCATGAATATCAAAACACAATAAAAGATCCAAAAAAATAAATAAAAAGCAAAGAAAAGCAAAGATAAGAATACAAGGATTGACCTGGAGGGCGAGAAGGGATCTCTCATCATGGATGTGCCATGAGACATCTCCACCTTTTGCCTTAAATGCCTTCATATGCTCCTCAATGTGAGCAAGATCCTTATCTCTACACCCTGCATTCACAACTATGTACATGTGATCATTCTGAACTTTGGTGATCACTGAATCATCAATTGCTCCTCCTTTCTCATTAGTAAAGACAGTTAGAGTCCCAGTTCCAGGTGCAAGCGCGGCAACATCAGCAATAACAAGCTTCTCTAGGAAAGGAATACAGTCCTTGCCCTTGAGGCTAAACCCACACATATGTGAGACATCAAAAATGCTACCGTTCTGTCTACAATTCACAGTTGATTCCATGATAGAGTCCTTGTACTGAATGGGCATGCTCCACCCAGCAAATGGCACCATCTTGCCACCATTAGCAACATGGAAGTCATAAAGAACAGTCTTTTTCAGCTCAGCTTCTGAGGCAAAGTATCGAAGTCCCACAACCTTCTTATCAACCTGGGCAAGTCGGCGGGTAATTGATTGGCCAAGTTGCCACAAACCTCCTCCCCTCATTTTCTAAACTGAATATATCTGATCAAAATAATAATAATATGAACTCTTATATACAAGTACCACCGAGAAGAATCTAACAAAATCAGCGCGTGCAAAACACAGAATAAAGTTTGGATTTTGATCATATATATAGACATAAAGTTTGGATTTTGATCATATATGTGTTCATATTTAATCAACCCATAAAGCGACAAATGATGCCAGCACCTTCAAACCAGAGCAAAAGGGATCACAAATATATGAGTGAGATGAGAGTACAAGGAAACTAGGACATGATTTACAAGTTAACTACTTATAACACAAGGAACCAAACTATGCAATCCAGGCGACATTATAAAAATCGAAACAAAAATCACTAATCTTTTACTTCCCATTTCCCAACACTATCTCATAAACCAGCATTCATTTATGTAACATAACAATCTGTCAAGTCTCAAGCTACCAAATTGCCAGATTGGAAATGGGTTTTCTAGATCTCATTCAAATACTCATTACACAAAAGAAGTATCGCCATTCAATCACCCTTATAGAAAGAAAAGCTGCAGTCTTTAAAGCATAAATGCCCAATAAATGTCAAGAAATAGAGAGACTTACATGGTTGTTGGTGGTGGTGAGTATTGCTCAAAGGAAAGCAAATCTTGGAGAGCTCAAAAGAGCATCTCTTGCAATGGAGTAGGGAAGATAGAGAGAGAAAATACGGCCACTTTTATATGTGTTGAATATGATACTATGTTTTTTTGTTTTTACGTAAGGATGTTTGGTGGTATGTGTAGTGGGTGGAGGAGGGTGACTCTGCCACATCAAGATGCAGCCAACTGCAAACCCCACCATTAATGAGTGGTGCCTAGGACTATGGACATGGCTACCCAATCTTTTTTTCTTCTTGACCTTTATTTTTTTATGTTAAGATAATAATATTTTCGATTAACTTTCTTTTAATATAGTACTTTTTTTCATATAATAATGAGAATTTAAATTTCAATAATTAATTAATTATTTTTTCTTGAAATTCTTAGTTTTGATATAAAAATTGATTTAAGCCGAGCCCCCAAGGGTTTCAGGCTTCAGCCTTGTTACTGTCTTTCGTTTGTTCAGCTTTTACTCATTATTGCCTGTTAGAATCTTATGGATGTCAAGAGGTACAATCTGATACCAGAGAATATCTACCCTTGATTCAACATGAGGTTAAAGGGACTTGCCTTTTATGATGATTAGTCCTCTTAAATCTAAGCACATGAGGATTAGGGTGCAGGTTTTTTAAAGTGGAGCTAAGAGCATGGGATTAGAACCATGACAGATTACCTATTAGCTGTTGAGGTATCACTGACAGTCTGACACTGTAGAGAAGGAAAAGAAAAGGGGAAAATGGGTTGGTGAGATTTGAAAGGATTCCTCTAGGTCAGGGAAAGGCTATTGGCAGCTCAAGTTTGGGAGTTGGTGGCTCTGGAAATAGTCACAATAGTCCTGACAATAGAGGACTTGATGACCTCCTTCCTGGATCCATAGGCTCATGTTAGGGTGAAATAGCTTGATTGTTTTCGTGATTGAAATTATATTTTATAATTTTTAAATATTTTTTTAAAATTATTTTTATTGCTTTTTTATTATTTTAATGTATGTAAAATATAATTTTTAAAAAATAAATAAATATTATTTTTATATATTTTTAAATAAAAAATACTTTGAAAAGTAATTGTTATTATATTTTTATAAACTACCTAAGTATGTGAAGTATATATTTATTTATGTGATGAAAACTGCAATTTAAATTAAAAAAATATAGAAATTAATGTTTTTTTAATTTCAAATTAAACCATTTAGATAATCCAACACTAATAGCCTATTTGGTATTATAGTAGTGGTTATTTTTCAAAGTGTTTTTTCTTAGAAATATATCGAAATAATATTTTTTTATTTTTTAAAATTTATTTTTAACATTAGCGTATCAAAACGATACGAAAACATTAAAAAATTTCAATTAAAAGTAAAACAATAAAAATATTTATTTTTTAAAAAACATAAAAAAACAAACAAAAACCCTAGAAATTCAGCTTCAATTACAGTTTCAACAAGAGAAGTAACAGTTTGAGGTAAAAAAATGAGGTTGTAATTTTTGTAAAGAGACAAGGCTATGCAACAAGTAGAAGTCTGTAGTTGCCTTGCATATTTTTGGCAAATCAATCCCAAGTTACGTGGGTATTTAATTTACACAATTAGGACCACATTCAAGTCTCTGGTTTTTTCTGTATTAGACCCTCTACAATCATGTCATGAATTTGTTATCAAATACAAGGCGGAGTCAAAGATTATCAAACTCTTCAAAACTAAACAAAAAAAGACTTGTTCTTTGACCACCAACCATGTCATCAACAAGTGTTTGATAATTAAAATTAGTTTCCCAAAAAGGATCCAAATCTGAGTCTCAGTGTCTCACCCTTAAGAATTAACATAAATAAATTGTGGAGATACCAATTAGCTTCCATGTTTGCTTGCATTTGAACTAGACTAGAAACTAGATATCCGAAAACTAAAAATTAAAACTTGTAAAGCCATCAAAATGTTCAAGAATTTAAATGTAAAATTAATTACAAGGTAATTAAGTGTTTGATTGTTATTGCGTTTACTAAAAGTTGCATCACATCAAAAATATAAAACTCATGTTTTGTTTTTTAATAAGATTTTGATATCATTACCATGATGATTTCAATTTAAAAAACCTACTATGTTTTTAAAATATAATTTCTATTTTTTTTTTACGTTATTATCAATATTATGACAATCTTTGAGCTCAATATTTAGGATTCAGGGCATGAAAACAATCACTATGATTTTGTTAAATGGAGGTCCATGGTTTTTGAAAGGAAAAAAAAAATAGCAAAAATGGTGTGTTTTTTAACACATTGCCAAACGGACAAGTCATGGTGTAACCTGCAAGCACACCCTCTCCAGGCTGCATCATCCTATCAAACTTTGCTACGCAAAATCCCATGAAGGACAAAACTTTCAAGGTCACAGTCACCAACACAACGGTTCTGACAACAAGAACCAGAAATGTTTTTGGTAGAATCAAGCCATGGTAGGAATCTTTATTAGCCATTCAATAAATTGGTGGCTTAAGCACTTCCCCATATAATGCAAAGAGATTCTTTCTTGCTTTTACTCTTTATTAACCAACCAACTATCCGTATTTGAGTTTGAATCAATTTGTCTATTGCAGCATTACCCTCTTGGCTATATTGCTTCTAATGAGTTTATGAGTGCATTCTGTGGTTGAGCATCATATTTATCACTATCTTGTGCACCCCACAGCCAACTATAGTTTGATGGTCATCTACACCTCTGGTGTCAGATGACATTCGGCTTCAGTGGAAAGGATTTTGTGCAATCATAGCAAATGCTTACTACATGAGAGGAATTGCATGGTAAGCGGCTTTTAGCACCTCTGTTTGGCTATTATGTCATCTAACAGTCATTGATATCATGAATACATGAACTTGCTACATGCTTGGTTGTTAGGGTGGAATGAGTAAGATCACACTGTAAAGTTTATCAAGTGCAGTTAATCTTTTTTCACTATTTTTTCAAATCTCCTGTGTTTGAGATTTTAGTCCTGGTCATTTCTCAGTTACATGTGTTCATCATGCCTACTTTACTTCATCTGGCGCTTCATTTTTACTTCTCAGAAAGCATTTGCATTTAAGGTTGCCCAACTGGACTCAACTTCTTCTCTCTCTTGTTTGCCAAAGGCTTCCAGTTAAGACTCTTCAGCTAGAGCAAATGGCAATTTCAGGACGTGCTGAGGAGCCAACTGTTGTAGCCAGTCATATGCGATTAGTTTTCAGCACTCTTGAAGTTAGCAGACTTCGCTCTTTTTTTTTAAGCTAATGACCAGAGATCAAATACTAAACCTTCTGATGAACACTATCCTGAACCCACTTCCCACTACTGTTTTTGGCGACTTTCACTTACTGCAGCAACATACAGGCCTTGAATTCTGAATTCTGTTGTGCGTTATGTTTTAGTTATTAGTCTGTCGAAGTCACATTTCTTCAGAATTATAGCCCCAAATTCATGCCGATGATGCAGTGCCTAATCTCTTTCTTAGAATTTTGATGTTCGGATTAAGGAATGCATTGTAAGTGAGAGCAAGGAGTGTTAGATTCAGAGAAATCATGTCCTTGAATATGTTTTCTGTTGCTACTGTTTTCTCATCATACTATTTGGGACATTGATTTGGCTATTGACGTGGCAAGTGCAGGTAGTGAGTCCACAATGGCCAAGAGTCTAATACAAAGAGCTTCATTGTAGAGAAGCATCTTTTCCCTTGATCTCAATGAAGCTTCTGGTTCCAGTTACTCATTATATATTAGTTCAGTTTAATATTTAGCAAATTTCTCAATGATTTTTAAGTAAAAATGTCCATAAAAATAATAAAAGTATCATACGATGTTTGATTTATCTTCAATGGCATGTAAAGCTGGAAGCATTTAACCAGAGATTTTCAAATATTGTTTGGTAATCAGCCGTTGAAAATAATTTGGCAAGCAATGACACCATATAGAGCAGTTCAAGCAGACCTAAGGGTTGCCATGCACATACAGTTGTTCTGTCTCTAGCTTTTAGTCCTCTTCTGTAACAAAAACCAAAAACTAAAAGAAAAGTAGAGGAACTCCATCTCCTCTCCTTCACTCCTTACTAGCCAAAAGATATCAACAATCTGTCATAATCAAAGTATCTAGAGTGTGGATGGGAAAAAAAAAATGCAGCATGGAGATGTTAACACCAGGCACAGTAACAGAGCCAGTGAGGCAGTCTCTTGTGCATTAATCCCGGCCATTATAGTCCAAGAGAGTTGTTGAAAAAGAAATGGAAAATGCAGAAGATGATTTCCTTCTCAATTCATTAACACAGCTGTTTATGACTTTGAGCAGACAATTTTCTTTAGCTGTTAATTTACTAACTTACCGCTTATACGTCTCTCTTGCTTGCTGGATTCTCCTGAGGTATAAAATCCACAGCAGCAGAAGGGAGGGAGAATCCAGCATTACTGCCACCATCTTTAGCTACTGAAATGAGAGATGTCTCAACTAGCTTTCCAGATGGTGCTTTTCGGTAGTAACCCATCCTTGCTTGGAACAGAAATAGTTTTATTAAACGATCTAATTTCCCCGGAATCCCTTAAAACCTCTGCGGAGCCTTTCTGCTAGTTTTCTGGGTTCATCAAACCTTCCTAAATGCAACTACAATGAGACATATTCACAAGCAAGATCCCCGGCCATGCATTCCTCAAAAAGCAAATCATCTATGATTAGGCACATTATCAGAAAAGCATTCAGAGTATATGCCTACATTTCAACTTCTGAAAGCAATGACTCAAATACTTGTCAGATATCAGAATTTCACTTCGTCATAAAAATCAGTCCTGATTTGCCTTTTGCAACCTCAGGAAGCATCAGCATCTCCCACGCATGCTTCTGAATGTGTCAAGTGTGTTGTTTCCAGCATCTCCTATAGCCTCTTTCTCAAGCCAAAACTACAAAGGGAGAGCTTCAACAGCTACACTGTAGATTGTTTGAAGTTTTCTCAAATGTTTATCACAAATTCCCTTTCTTCTCTGACTCCACAATATCAACATTTGACCCATCACCATTTCCTTTTTCATCACCAAGAAACATATCATAATCATGAAAAACATTTTCTTTCTCCCCTCCAAGCGCAACCGTCTGCGCCTTCAACTTGTTAAGGTATGCCAGTTCCATCTGAAGATTCTAAACCCAAAGAGCCTTTGACCTTGGACAAACCCTCAAAGGCTCAAAACCATTCTGCATAAGAGCAGGAGCAGCCGCATCATTCAGGTTATGATCCGATTCCCAAGCTGAAGCATAAATCCAAACTCCAGGCACCTTTTCAACCCTCAGATGAGAAACAAAGAGACATGATTTCACCGAAAAATGAATAATCCTTCCTCGACCAATGATAACAATCACCAATTGTACCAAACAAAAACAACAAAATCACCTCCAAAGTTACCCAGAGAGACAAACAAGAGAAAAATCAAAAGGGTGTTACTTATTCCATGAGACAACATCAATTATTTGAGGCAGCCCCTAAAAAGATCAACAATTAACAGCATAAACCACACCAAATCCTAAGATTACAAACAACTAAACATCCCAGATAACAAAACAAGATAAATACTAGAAAGGGTATCCTTAATTCTCCAAAACAACATTAATCAACACACACATTCTCACTAACCAAAGCAATCAACCACACCATTACAATCCAAAAACAGGAAAAAAAATATTGTACTGATTAATATTAATAACACTATTGATTGAGTTTACATTATTATCTACACTTTAGTTCTATTTGCTAATTATTAGTTGACCAAATATCTACCAATTAGATAATTATACTACCAGGTGAATAATAAAAGATTATTAATTTGCCAATTATACCGTTAATTGTATGATTATCATACTACTTCATACCTATTATATCATTGGTTACCCACAACTACTAATTGGCTCATCACCTTAGAAATAGAGATTAATAACATCACTAATTTGTTAATCAAACATCCTCAAGGGCTTGGTTTAATGACCAGGTTGTGTGCTTTCTCTCTTGACTTTCTGAATTCGAATCTAGGAACCAGCATCTACAGGAGTACTATCATTTGACATGCTAGCACGAGAATATGATGTCCTGTTTGTTTCTTGTTTTGATTCCTCTCTACCTTCATTTTGGTCATCTTCTAGTAATTTCAAAGGGCTTGCAAACCAGTCAACTCTAATGTTCTAGCTTCTAGGACTGTTAACTTTATTAGGAACCGGTAGAGGCTCCATTGGTTGTGTTACTCACTTGTCATTAATGAAAGAAATTGATTTTTATATTTTGGAAATGAAAGGATATTATAGTTTTTTTCATTAAGAGGTATCGTGAGTATGCCGGTGATCAAAGCCATGGGTGATTCCTTTTGTGGGACTAAATTATGACAGCACAATATTGTATCTGCATCTCTAGCGAAAAGAGAGATAAAAGGGGTTTGCATGATTAAAATCTGGGATTTCTTGAACACTTTAGCTTGGCTTTTATGGAATGGACATGGCAGATATACATCATATCTTATCTGTCCACTAAAAAATGGCACCACATGCTGCATTTATCTTATGCTGCACTCTCATGTTGCTAGCTATATGCTTTTTATAATCTTCTCGGATTGGTTTGGTAAAGCGGTCAAAAACGTGTTTCTTGCTACAAACCTAAACATATTCTCAGTGTTTCTAGGCGCATCGAGCTCATAGATGGTGGCTTGCAACAAAGTTTATCAAAAGTGTCAGTCTTTCTAGTGTTTAAATATATATATATATATATATATATATATTCCATCGCCAAGTATATCTCTTATATGTTTATGTTTCCAAATCTTGGGATTTGAATCCTCATCTATGTGGTGTGCTTGGTTGCATACCTGACCTTCTCTACAGTATAGCGTGGTTAAGCTTGTGAAACTTGTGGTAGAAATTACAGCTATCTTCGATCTTCATTTTTGGAGAATTAATAGAAAATAGTAGAAGCATGGACCTCAGCCTCTGATCAAGACCCTTTTTTTGAGATATTATTGGAGATTTGATAGAAAATAGTACAAGCATGGTCCCTCGATTTTTTTAAAACTCAATTTTAGTTTAAAATTTTAGTTTTCTTATTTTTAATTCATAATTTGAAAGAGGGAAGGAAAAATGACCTTATTCTTATAGTTTAAAGAGAAAGTTTTGGTTAATATTAATTCTAACCGTAAAAAATATTAATTTTATGTTAATGAATTTTATTTTATGAGAAAAGTTTATTCTAGATATTTTTTTCCTTAAATTTTGCATGTGATGATAGATCTGAGTTTATGAATGATTTTGACTTCAAGTTGATTTTAGTTATTTTTTTATAGTTTTTTGAGTTGTTTGAGATTATATATAAGCTTATCAAGATATTTAGGATGTTTTATATGTGTTTTTGGGTAATTTATTTCGGTTGTATAAATAATTTTTAGTTTATTTAATTCAATGCATGTATAAACTTTTAAATTTACGATTAAGAATGTTTTTATATTAAAAACACTTATAAAATGTTGTCATATTCATTTTTTATATATTAAAAGAAAAATTTATCTCATTTTAGATAAGGCACAGGTAACTAGTAATATCTGAATATATGACATGGGTATGGATATGTAATAAACTTTTTTTTTCTATTTATTATAATGCTTGCCAACTATTATCATGGGCTTCTGTTATTTTCCTTCCTATATATATATATATATATATGTATCCCCGATGTTGGACATATCAGATTGAATATATATATATATATATATATATATATATATATATATATGTATCCCCGATGTTGGACATATCAGATTGAATATATATATATATATATATATATATATATATATATATATATATATATGCCACGACAAGGGTTATTCTTCGAATAATTCCCGCATTGATTGAAAAATTAAACTGTAAGAAATTGTTTAGGATAGCATTTATCAATATTATTGCAACTCGAATTTTTCCTTCTTTAATGTGGCAGGGAACATGGTGTGTGAGCTTCTGGAAGTGAAGAATATTTTTAAGCACTGGAGTCGATCCACTATGAAATTTTAAAATATATACTATATAGTACATAATTTTTTATTAGAATGAAATTGTGAAGGGGCTGCTAAAGTGGGAGTAGTTAGTTTCCCACTGAAAATATTAATAACAGCAAAAATCTTTCAAAATATTTCTAAAAAAAAAATCCTCGAAAACAAATAATTGACATGATAATCTCGGTGTCTTTCTGTGTACCTTTTGTTTTTCCTCAAGAATTTGCCAAATTAATATTCTTACTGTTACTTGTTATTTGATGTTTGTACTTTGCCAGGCTTATATCTCAAGCGATCAATCCCCTTAGCTAGCCACCATATATACCAGCTACAGAAACAACAAGAAGCATGCTTATTTCTGACAGCACTGTGTGGAATGATATTGGCGATTGTCCAGAAGTTTGCTAGGGTTCCAAACTCATACTGTATATATACTTGTTTAAGTTCTTAATTAGAAGTGAAATGACAGAGAGGATTTCATTTAGATTTCAAGAATGACACCACGTTTTTTCTTACTTAAATATAACTTGGTTGTTTAAGCTTCTCTCCCTATCAAAGATATTTGAACAATATACAATCACCTAATCCACCATCTCTGGCTAATTATAATGATCGATGTTTGCGTCATTATTTGGTACGTATTGCGGTACATTAATTTAATTTTTTAAATATTTTTCAATAATTTTAATATATTGATATAAAAAATAAGTAAAAAAATCTACAAAATATATCATTTTCAATAGAAAAATACTTTTACATAAACATCTTAGAGCTAAACATCAAACACATTAAGACACTAAACTGCATGTACTCTCGCCAATTACTTGGGTATTGATTAGAAAATGTTCCATTTTCCTTGCTTCTAGAAAAGTTTCTTGGCGGGTATAGTAGACGATGCTATAAACAGCCTAGACTTTTTCTAGACTCGGATGCCTTGCTTATTTCTTTAGTGTCATGTTCATTGCACTTGGTTTCCTTTGAAATACGGTATTGTTTGTTGGGGAAATAATTCCAAAAGAGGAAATGTAAGCATGGGCCATTGTTTGCTAAATGATTATGGTGGCAGAGTGGCTACAACTCATATAAATAGAAGAGACTAGAGAGGGAGCCAGGCAAGTTGGCTTATGTTTCGTGAGGAGTCATGGGAATCTCTAGTAAATTCTTGTACCTGGCTCTTTTTGTCTTGAGCATTGCTAGTGCTTTGAATGGCATTGATTATGGAGGTGATATGGGTGATGAAAGCAACTATGGTGGCCGAAGTGGATGGAAGTCTGACAACGATGATAACAGTGATAATTGCTATAAAAATTGGCGAAGTTGTGGAAGCTTTTTCGGGAATGGTAGGGATTTTAGCACCCAAGGTAAAGGGGGTAGTCATGGTAGTGGTGGTGGAGGAGGAGGAGGAGGTGGAGGTGGAGGTGGTGGAAGTCATGGAGATGAAGGAGGTGGGCATGGAGAAGGGTATGGGGCTGGAGCAGGTGGTGGTGATGCTAGTGTAGGAGGAGGAGGTGGTGGCGGAGATGGTGGAGGTGGTGGAGATGCAAGTGGTGGGTTTGGTCATGGTAAAGGTTATGGATTTGGGGCTGGTGTTGGTGAAAATGAGGGTGCCGGTGGAGGAGGAGGAGAGGGTGGCGGTGGAGGAAAAGGGACCAGTGGAGGATTTGGTCATGGAAGTGGATATGGTGCTGGAGAGGGTATTGGAGGTGGAGGTAATGCAAGCGGTGATGTTGGTGGCGGTGGTGGTGGAGGGGGAGGAGGTGGTGGTGGGGGAGGAGGGGCAAGAGGTTCAAGCCAAGGGTATGGTCATGGAAGTGGTTTTGGAGTGGGTGGTGGTGGTGGTGTAGGAGAAGGGGAAGTAGGTGGGGGTGGGGGTGGCGGAGGAGGTGGTGGGAGTGGTTCTAGTGGTGGGTATGGTCATGGTAGTGGCTTTGGAGCAGGTGGTGGTGTAAGTGGCAATAGAGGAGGAGGAGGCGGCGGCGGCGGTGGAGGAGGAGGAGGGGGAGGTGATAGTAATGGTAACGGTGAAGGATATGGACATGGTGAAGGTAGTGGTTTTGGAGTTGGTGGGGGCAAAGGAGCGCCTACAGGACAAGGTGGTTACAAGGGTCATAATAGCAACAATGGCGTTGGCATGGGATTTGGATTTGGCATTGGCTTTGGGTTTGGTATAGGAAATGTTGAAGGTAATGATTCAAACGATAGTGATAATGGTAATCCTTAAACCGGACGTATATGATTGGTTGACCCTCGAAAGCCCTTGTGAACAGAGCAGCAAGCTTCGGATAATTCTTTATAGCAATGCTCTAAATTAACGGATATAAAATGCTCATCACTCTCGTATCATGTAGATGTCTTCTACATTTCATCTCCGGAATAAATGTTCCATTTTCTCAAGCTAGCAAGCTCGTGTTAGTTTCTTCGAGAGATTGCTTTGTCAATGGCTATAAACAAGCTAGAAGCAATGCTATTGTTTCCTCCACTGGTCATGATTACATGAACATATTGTTTGTTGTGACACAAATTGTCACAGAGCTAGCAATATCTATTGCACAATTTGCACTTCTCATCAAGCTTGAAACTTTCATGCTCATAAATTCACGTGGTGGTAATATTAACAAATACTCTAAAACGCATTGTAACTTTTCCTACATTTCTTTTCTGTTTTTTCATTTATTTTTCTTTTTTTGTGTTTTTTTTTTATCTTTCCCATATTTTTTTTTTGTTTTTCCTTTTTTTTTCGGGTTTTACATGTTTTTTTTGTTTTTTTTTAAGATTATTTTTTTTTATTTTTATATTTTTTTAAAAAAATATTTTTATCGATTTTTTTTTTATTAAACTAGTTGAAAACTATTTTGGCAAAGTGTCTAAACCATTCAACTACTATACAAATCTCGATCAGGTCCCCATAGAAGTTTCAAATATTCAATTTGACATCTAATTTATCATATTCATAAACTGTCAACCTTTCAAGTAGTTAGTTTATATGCATTTATATCAATAGCACGAGATAATCTTGCTCATCAACACAACAAATTCTCTTGTAAAACACCTAGCTACCATTAATTAATTAATGTTGGTAAGTTATATAATATTCATTAAATTTAAGACAAAGTTATACAAGATTTTTCTTTGTTCTTGCGGTGACTTTAGCCTTTTGAAACCTGTACTTGAATATAATTCCAACGGAATGGAAAGCCTCGATCATAGAGCCTGTTTGGCTCTGTAGTTAAACTTGTTTTTGACTGAATTTCAGTTTTTTTTGTTAAAATTGAATGCAGTTTGTATTTTTTGGATCGTTTTGATATGCTGATATCAAAAATGATTTTTAAAAAATAAAAAAAATCATTGGCATGTATTTCGGCACGAAAAACTATTTGAAAAGCAACCACTACCACACTGTCAAACACCCTCATAATAAATTAGTGGTGCGATTGAGATTTCTAGCTCATAGATCGATGTGGGACTTCGAATGAAACTTGTATGATAGTACGTAGGAGAATTTTTAAATTGTTTGCCGATACAGATGAAAAAAAAATACTCAGATAATTATAGTGTTTCTAAGAGAGCAAAAAGAATTTGGGATCCGGATTATTAATTCAAATGGGTTTAATAATCTTGATGAACTCCTACAAGTTAAATTTCATTTATTGAGTTTAATATGTGAGAAATGGAATTTCCATGAGAAATAATAGCTTTTAAATACAAAACTGAATGTATAATCAAAATGTTTAAATTCTTAAATTAAAAATAGGGTTCGTACGTGTAACATATTTAATTTCTAACATATGTAAGCATCAAGCCACAACATTTTCTCATCCAAACAAATACATACATCTATGATAATTTACTTCATAATATTTATTGTAGAAGCTAATCAAATACAACTTGAGTGAAAAATAACAAAAAAAAAATCCCACAACATTTGAATTGGTTTAATTTTAGGGATTAAGCAACCTAATTTCGAGGATCAATCCTTGGAAGGAAGAAATCACGTCAATTAAATAGGAGAAATTATGCTTATACCATTGTTACCGGTCACACCATTTAAAGAAAATCTCCAATAATTAACCAGTTCAACAAGATAATATTATTTCAGTGCTACTGCTCAAGGCAGTGCACCTCCAAACCCTCCTCCAGCTCCTCCACCGTATCCACCACCAATCCCTCCATCAAAAGGATCACCTCTTCCACCGCCTCCCCCAAATCCTCCAATTCCAGACCCAAATCCACCTCCACCTCCAAAGCCAAACCCTCCACCATTTTCATCATCACCATCACCTCCACCACCTCCTCCTCCACCACCAAGCCCACCCAGTCCAGCTCCCCCACCCAAACCAGCACCAGCACCAGCACCACTACCAAATCCAGAACCAAAGTCATAACCAGGAAAGTAATCAAAGTTGAATGTCTTACCCTCATGAAACGCATCCTTTTTGCCCATTGCTACCTTCCTAGCATCAGTGCCAAAAACAAGTGCAAGAAACAATACCAAAATAAGCTTCGTAGCCATCATTGAAGAATTATTGTAACTATAGCTTGCAATACTACTCTACCATAGCCAAACCAGGAGAGAATTTATAGCGATAAAATCTCAATAATTAGTTGATGAAAACAATGGTGCAGTTGAGAATTAATGTTACGAATTCTACATACCCAATCATCTTTTCTCGCTGCTTACAGAGTTAATTAATAGAGCCATCTGCCTCTAGTGAAAACCTGCCCCGCTAAGCACCGCTCTCTATACAAGTGTCCATGATTGATTAACCCAGCTAGCTAGCTAGCAATAGAATTCAACTTTTGCTACTCTATGTATTATCATTTATCAATAGAATTCATTTTTTTTTTAACAACCAGAATATTTTTGTGTATTAACTGAAATTATTTTTTTAATCTTAATAAGGTAATTATGGGATGCATTTACAACGGGTTAGTTTTTTTCTCGGTAGCTACCTCCTTAAATTTGAACAAGATAACATGAGAAGCAATTCACTTGTAACCTCAACAAGGCCTTAAGATTAAATTGTTAGAAAATTAACAAATATAAATAAAATACCGATATAAATTTTTTTGTTTGTAGATTACAGTAAACTTTACCGACAGAATAATTTCTCGTTGTATTCATCAGTAAACACTAACGCAAATATTATCTTCGTATATACTGAGAGAATTATAATAGAAAAAAAAAAGAATAAAAAAAAGTCAAATGATATAATGACGTGTTATTTATACAGATAAAATTAACGACAGAATGAACCTGTTAGTGAAATTCATTCGTAATGTCATCTATAATATTTAATTTATGATCTAACGAGCGACCCCCTCCCCCTCCCTCATTTCTTGTTCTTCTTCCTCCATTTTTCTCTGCAAATAACAGCAAACCACTCCCCTATTTTATCACAAATCAAACTTTCATCACCACAAATTCGATCAACATCTCCATTCTGATTCATTTTTTTTTATGATTCCCTACGTCAAGTAAGTAAAACTATCAATTTTTTATTTCAACTCAATTTTAAAATGTTAATTTTTAGGATTCCTCAATTTTTTAGGATAATTTTTTTTTTATTTGGCATCCTTTGTCCATCTTTAAATCTGTTGGTAGTTTTATTACCAATGAATTCACAGACAGACAATAAATTTTCAATGATAGGTTTTCTGACAAAGTATTTTCGACTGTGAACTCGTCGGCAAAAGTCACATTGACAGACTCACTTTCTAACCACCGACAAAATATTATGTCTGTAAATTGAAAAAAAATTATAGTGCTTTTTTTGGTAAATTAATGGTTGATGCAACTTAATAAAAAGAGAAAAAAAAAAGAAAATCATCATGTAATGTGGCTAGTATTAAAATTGTTAGACTAATATAAAATTATTTTTCAATTTTTTAAGTTTTTTAATTAAAATAATTTTTTTAATATGATATTAGTGTTATAATAACTAAATAATTAAAGTTTAAATCTCATCATTTTTATTTTTTAATAAAATTAAATATAAAATAGTTATAAATATATACAAGTTTTATATTTAGAGGATAAAACTATATTTGAGCAACAATTTAAATTTTTGCATGAATGAGAGAAACACAGTACTAACAAGCATCATTGTATTATATGCATGTTTAATATTGTAGTATTTTTTAAAAATATTTTTCACTTGAAAATATATTAAAATAATTTTTATTTTATTTTTTATATTAGTACATAAAAAATATTAAAAAAACATTAATTTAAATTTTTTTCAAGGTGCATATAACCAAGTCCTATATAGCTATTTTTCTTTTTATATTTAGAATCTATTGGTAAGAGGGAATGAGGTTGTTCATGTTATATGAACACGAAATGACCCTGTTGTAATAAACAGCCGACAAATAAATTCATATAACTGGCGCCGACACTTTGATTGTTGCACAGAAAAAAAGATTCCTTTTTCTTAAAAGAGAAATTTAGCGCGTGTTTAGTAAAGCATGAAAATTGTTTTTTCCAAATATTTTTCTGTAAAATTGATTTTTAGATTTCTTTTTAATTTTGAAATATTTATATAAAATCATGAGAAAGATTTAAAAAAATAAAATTTATAAATTGATTTTCTTTTTAAATTCAAACTCACCTTGAATTAAAACACCCTAACTCCAATATATATAGATTCGCTTTTTTCTTTCATTTTCGTGCTTGTTTCCTGGGACTAAAAGAATATGTTACGATTTCTAATTCATTCTTTTTATGCCTGGTACGTTATTTAGTTATTCTACGAGATTAATTAAATTGCCATTTAAGACTGGCAGTTTTTACTAGAAAGTCTCGTACTCAAATCTATACGTAATATAACTAGGTGAAATTTTAAAATATTATTTATATTATTTTTTAATATTTTTTTTTAAGTAAAAATATTTTAAATTTAAAATTTGCACAGGTTCATATTGTTTTCTATTTAATTTTTATCAAATAAATAAAAATAATAAGATTTAAACTCGTGACCGTTCGGTCATTAAATCTCTGATATCATGTTAAAGAATTAATTTAACCTAATATTTAAAGCTATTAGATGAAACTCATTATTTATATTATTTTTTGATACTAGAAAGAATAAGGATATATATATATATTGTGTAGTACTTCGAATGTGTTGAAAAAAGAAGTGCTTAATTATGAGGCTATTTTCTCAATAGCACATGTTGCATTGAAGCACATTCAACACAAAGTCTAACTTGTAGGCTTTCATCCATATTCTTTTATGATCAATAATTAGCTAAAAGTACTAAATTCTTATCAGTCTATATTAGAATTACAGAGTTGAGGCTATTAATTTCCTCGAGTTGATGCATCAATGGGAGTAAACTAGAGGAACTTACAGCAATGATCAAGCTGAAAGACTTTTCTAAAGGTTCCAAACTGTTAGCTTCATAATGTGCATGTCTTCAAGCAAGGGTGAGCTCAAGAGAAACATCATTCACATCTGAACTATTCTTTGCTTTGCTCGGCTTCAAAAAAGACTCGGAAACTTTTGATTTTAGGGATAAAGTCATCCTGTCACCATCTATTCTCTGTGCAATCTCGTCTAATTCTTCTAAACTTTGATTACTTATATTGCATCCTGCGGCACCCGCTGACATTTTATCTTGGTCATTTGTCTCCTGAAACATCAAATGGCATGTGCCCAGAACTATGAATTAATAATTCTCTAGATGTCCAACTTTTTTTTTTTCTTAATTTGATGACAAGATTGGATTCATGCAAATTTAACAAAGAAAAGATTCAAACAGGAAACCTCTTAAGAAATGGGCACGAGTAACAAACGCGTGAGAACAAGTTGAGCTACAAGTTTATTTGTCGTGCTGGTTTAAATTTAATGTCATAAACATGTCGAAAGATATCAGTACTTGACAAGAAGTAGAGAGTTTACTGTGCCATTGCAGCTCTTGAGTAGATCCTTGAAGATAATGTAATTATCAGGTTTCTGCTCCCACTCCTTGCTTGTTTTTTCTTCATGTAAGAATGGTTCATTCACTTTCTTTCCAATCCACAGCCCTTCCCTGTCTTTCCTGCAAAGATATCCGCAAATAGCCACATATGGTTATTTTAATTCTTATTAATTCTGACCAAAAGGAAAAATCATTACAAAACAACAAGATGACAAAGAAAATAATGTAATGAGTAGAAAAGGAAGAGAATAACACCTCATCTCATGAGTGTAAATTTTGACTACCACTAAAAGTAATATTCTTTCTCCTTAACAGCTGATCGTGATGGTCAATTGGGACTTGAATCACTCAACAAAATTTACTTTCCTACTTCATTCCATTCAAAATGTGAGCATGATTTAATTAATATAGCTTGTGGTTATTATTTCAAGATAGAAAATATAGATAAATATTGGACATATAGAATTATGTGTTTTCATTCTCTTTTTATTTTAAAACATTCAAAACAGAGAATATCACAACATGAAACAATTAGATACAAGCCACAAAATCACGTATTCTCCCCGCACCTTGTTTTGCAAAGTTACAGGCCACATGTATACTTTCAACTTTGTTCTTCAACAAAAACATACTGCTGTCTTTTTTATATATATCTTGACTCTTTAATTATAAAATAATAACTAACAATCTGTATAATTATTGGAACTGTGTTATGGAGAAATAGCATAGTTATTGACCAATATTATCTGTATTTTTTATATATACAGATAATTATTAATTATTAATAATTAAATAAATGTACTCCCATTATTAATTAGTATAATTATTGGAACTATGTTATGGAGAGAAATATTGAAATTTATGAACCTTTGAGATGTCAAGAAGATAGCATTTCTGAGGGCAAGCCCATTAGCAGGATTGTGAGCTCCACGGCCTTGATGGAGAAGTGCATTGTTATTGACCAATCCCTTGCCATTTAACTGACGATTCTGTTGGCAGCACATTGTATGCGTCAAATAATTTGAATGGTGAATCTTAGGCTCCTTACCATTCTTCTTTGCTTCCATAGCCGCTTCTGCACCAAGGAATCATACATGAGGCTAAAAGAATTATAGTATTAGGATTAAATTATTGACCCCTTTTAAATGAAGAAAATGAATTTCTTTATCATGGAGTTGCTCTTTTTTGTTTACAGAACAAGTCGAAAAAAGGGTCCAGAAATAAGCTACTGAATATGGTAGCAAAGCATGATACCCATGTCTAATCACTGTTGCAGCTTTAATGTAATTCTTCTTTTAGATGATAACTCTCTGACATGGAGCACAAAGAGTACAAAAATTATTTTCAGAACTAGGGGAAAATAATTAACTGACATGGTGACCATTGCTTGCCTGTATGAGTTTTCAGCCAGAATTATTACCTTTTGTGTGTGTTGCCAGAATTACTAGCTAATACATTTGTTACATACCTTGTGTCATCTGCTCATGCTTCATGCTCCTGTACATCTGACCACAAACATACCAAAAGCTTTTACTAAAACCTCTAAAGAAGATTCGAAGGCAAAACATTTTTCTCAAGGCAAATTTGATCATAGCCAACCTGAAGATGGCTCTTTACGTGAGATATGGTAAGGCCCTTCACATCCATGATTTGCAAAACCATCTTTGGGGTGGCCCCTGTATATGAGAATTCAATATTTTTAATATACAATTAAGAACTAGAAATTAATGAAGTGATCTGAAGGGCTTGTAAATAACAAGATAACTTACGATCTTCTCCACCAAGCCTTTCAACTGCATGCACAAAGCAGTGATGAAGATCAGGTGCCCAGCGAAGCCTGGGCATTTTCGATCGAACATAAGGCCTAACTGTGGCTGATTTCATGTTTTTTTCTTGCAAACTACCAGCTACACCTCTCTTAGTAACTCTTATATCTCGAGAAGATGATGGAGACCCTATATTTAGAGAGCTCTCAATTTCAGCTTTCTTCATTGCCTCTGGGATTCATCAAGAAGAAAGATAGAGATATATAGAGAGTGAAGATGAGTTGGTCTATGCTAATACAAAAGAGAATAAATACTAAGGAGACTCAGTTGCATAATTTCGTCACTATGTGCAGCTTTTTTTCTTTTTCTTTCTTCTTTTCTTATTATTATTATTATAAGGTAAGTTTAGGCATTGTGGGGGGGGTTTTTATTAGAAAAAGAAGAAATTGGGCTCGGAATATCAGAGACTTGCGTTCAAAAATGCGTTGATGATTGGGTGAAAATGAAAGGAGAAAAAGAAGTTGAAAAAGCACTTGTATCCAAAAGTTCATGATGATATCATTTTGTGTGCATGTATGACATTCTTTGAGCCATATCTAGACATTCGTTACAAGTTTTTAAAATAAGAGATAAACTTGGATGAGGGGATTATCTTCTGGGCTCAAAAGTTGCGAAAGAGATTTTGAATTAATTCAAGAAATGGAAAAGGGGAGTAATTAGACTTACCATAAATTACATTTTTCATATCCATGGTGATTAAATTTTCTTCCTTCATGAGGAGGTTTGTTAGATTTTAAGCTGCAAATAGGAATATTGTAGATATTTTTTCTTTGAATCTATCTTTTATTATAACTATTTAGAGAAATAAGAAGAATAATCTATTTTTTAAGTATATATAAAAGGAAGTTATTATTTATTTACTATAATCAAAGAGTAAAAATAAAACCCAATATGTTAAGGGCTTTACATATATATTAAGATAGATTTTCGAAAAGAAAATAGATAAATTACGAAAGAAAAAAAAATCAGAATTATACAATGCTTTTTTTATAAAAAAGAAAATCTATGATACAGGTGAAGTTTGCTTTCTAATTACATTGATCACAAGACTCTTTTCTTTTAAAGATTTCCCAACATCATACTGAATCTGATGAAAAATTAAATGATTAAATAATTCAAATTAAATCTTGGACCTTTTACGTGCAGTCTTCCTTAATTTTTTCCCCTGTTTTATTTCATTTTTATCGCTGCTTGTATTGTTGCAAATCAAGATATTCTTGATGAGATCATCTCCAATACTTGGTCAAATAAAACAAAAGGGAAGCCTCTTAGAATAGCAAAACAAGCATGCCAGCAGCCATTCCCAGAACAAATTCCCACGCCCAATTGCCTAAACCAAACGTTATAGCTAAGAAACGTACGAACAAGAAGAAAATTCACAACAAAACAAGGAAGACATAGCTAGGCATTTGAAAGTGAAAAACATGGGCTCATGACCTAAGCCTTTGCATGACCTTAAGGAAACATACCAAGAAACCCTCCCACACCTTGAAACGTTCTCTCTTCTTATCCCTTTTTTTTTTAAAAAAAAAAAAACCATATATAGCTTTAGCTTCCCTTTATCTTGCCTCAAAACCCGATAATCAATGTTTCATTTACAAGACTTCGAACCAAAAAAAAAACCATGTTTTTATTAAAATATATTTTAAATGGTGTGGGGAAATCACTGTTTTTCACATACATTTCACTGTGAATTATAACAGTAATTCACAGTGATTCTTTTTTTTGCTAACTTTTCCCTTCTTTTTTTTTTGCTAACTTTTCCCCTTTTTTTTCCAAAATTATTTTTATTGATTTTACTTTTTAAATATTGACCTGGTTAAAATTTTTGCTTTGTAATTTTTTTTCTTCAAAATACTGTGGATTGCTTCGATATTTTTCCACATAGTTTTTCTATATTATTTCTTTATTTTTCAAAATTATATGTTTCGATTTTTTTTAATATGGAGCTGATTGAGAGTTTAGTTTTGTAATTTTTTTTCTTTAAAACATTGTTTATTGCTACAATATTTCTCTGCATGATTTTTTTATGATTTTCTCTAAAATTATCTTTTTTTATTTTATTTTTTAATATTGAGCTGGTTAAAAATTACAGTTATAATATGTGAGGAAAGCACTTTAACTTTCCTCGAAAGTTACTGTTGGTTGCTATAATGTTTTTTCCCACGTGGTTTTTTTCTGTTTTCGTTATGTTTTTCCCTAAAATTATCTTTGTCAATTTTATTTTTTAAATATTAAGCTAGTTAAGAATTGTAATTACAAGTAAATACAGGTTTTTCCTCAAAAAACACTATGGATTGATACAATTTTTCCTCACATGGTTTTTTTCCAGTTTCTTTTGTGTTTTTTTTTTTTGTAATATTTTTTTTTCAAAATCATTTTCGTCGATTTTATTTTTTTAAATATTGAGTTGGTTAAAATTTAACCTTGTAATAAAGCTTAATCATGTGGGGAAAGTATTGTAGCTTTACTCATAAAACATTGTGGATTGCTACAGTGTCTCTCCGTATAATTTTTTTTTGTTATAATTTTTTTCAATTTTATTTTTTTAATATTCAGTTGTTTGTGAATTACAATTACAAGTCATTACAAATAAGACTAAATCATGTAGGGAAGCACTGTAACTTTCATCACAAAACACTGTGAATTGCTACTGTGTTTCTAACATGATTTTTTCTCTCTTTTTGGTGTTTGTTTTGTTATTTTTTTCAAAAATTATCTCTGTTGATTTTTTTTTAATATTGAGCCGATTAAGAATTTAGCTTTGTTATTTTTTTCTTTAAAACACTGTGAATTGTTGCAGTATTTTTTCCATGTGATTTTTTTATGATTTTTTTCAAAATTATCTTTGTCAATTTTTTTTTAATATTGAGTTGGTTAAGAATTATAATTACAATAAAGCTAAATCATATAAGGAAAGCGTTGTAATTTTTCTCACAAAATACTGTGGATAGCTACAATATTTCTCTAAATAGTTTTTTAGTTTATTTTATTGGGAAAAACGCTATAATTTTCCTCACAAAACATTGTCAATTGCTACAATATTTTTTCTCATAGGTTTTTTTCCTTCCAAAATTATCTTTGTTGATTTTTTTAATATTAAGTTGGTAGAGAATTTAGCTTTGTTTTTTTTTTTTTGCTTTTTATTAATTGAAAAGCTAAATCATGTAGCGAAAGCACTGTATCTTTCCTCACAAAACATTGTAAATTGCTACAGATCATTTTGTTCAGTCTCTAAGTTTTTGATCACCAACACAACTTTTTTTTTCTTCATGAAATATTTGCTCCATTATACCTTTAATTTCTATTACTTATCTAGCGCTAGTTCACAATTATAACACTATCAAGTGCATTTGTTTTATAAGCCCACGACAGCGCGCGGGCAAGTCATCTCGTAAATAGCTAAAAGAAATTAGTGTTTTACTGTGGACTGCACAGTGCAATCTATAGTAAAACATTGATTCCTTAGGCGTTTTTGTTTTTTTTAAGTTGTTTAAGTTTTTTTAGCTGTTTTTTTATGTTTTTTGGGATTTTGTTTTGCTTCTTTCTTGTTTTTTTAATTAATTTTTTTCGTTTAGTTTAGTTTGTTAATGTTAAATTTCTTTCTATTTAGTTATTAGACTTTCATGACACATATCCCGAGTTTCATGGGTCAACCTGGTTTTACGAGTGAACCCAGTTAATTCCGGGTTGACCAGTCAATTTTTTTTCATTAATATTTTTGTTTAATTTAGTTTGTTAATGTTAATTTTTTTTATTTAGTTATCAGACTTTCATAACACAAATACTGGGTTTAACAGGTTAACATGGTTTGACGAGTTAACTCGGATTTTTTTTCTTTTTAATTAATTTTTTTTGTTTAGTTCAGTTTGTTAATGTTCAGTTTTTTTTTTATTTAGTTACCAGACATTCATGACACGGATCTCGGGTTTAACGGGTTAACTTGGTTTGACGAGTGACCTGAATTTTATTTTATGTTTTATTTTTTTTCTTTTTAATTATTTTTCTCGTTTAGTTTAGTTTGTTAATGTTAAATTTCTTTTTATTTAGTTTTTTTTCTTCTTAGAGGTTTTTTTTCTTTTATTTTTTCTTTTTAATTAATTTTATTTAATTAATTTAGTTTATTAATATTAAATTTTTTTCTAAGTAGTTCTCGGCTGATGCCTTTAGTTTTTTTTATGCCTTTGATCGTGGATCGCATACGGTCGCCAGAGTGAAAAGGCTGATGCCTTTTATTTTTTTCTTTTTAATTAATTTTTTTGTTTAATTTAAATTGTTAATGTTAAATTTTTTTCTATTTAGTTATCAAACTTTCATTACACGGATTCCGGGTTTGACAGGTTAACCTGGTTTGATGAGTTAGCCCAGTTAATTCTGGGTTAACCTATTAGTTTTTTTTTCTTTTTAATTATCAAACTTTCACGATGCGAATTCAAGGTATGACGGATTAACCTGGTTTGAAGGGTTAACCCAATTAATTCATATATATTTTTTTTCATTAGTTTTTTTCTTCTTGTTGGTTTTTTTTTCTTTTTAACTAATCTATTTAATTATCATATTTTTATGACACGACCTTACAGTAAGACCCACGTTCAATGCTATTGGGTCTGGTATTGCAGTCCAGACACTTTTATGCTAAGGGTTAACCCAAGTTTAATGTTATTATTAATATTATAAACATTACTCTTGAGTCAGGCGTTGCAACCAAACCTGAGATTCTTGGATATAACTTTGCAAAAAAACCTAACACTTTTTAGATCTTAACTATTTTTAAAATGCAAAAAATAATTGACCCGCGGCATCGCGCAGGGCATGTAACTGGTTAGAGATATATATTAGGTAGCTTTTGATTATTATATTGTATTAAAAGAGACGAAGTATTAGTGTTTTGGGTAAAATAAAAAAATAAAAATAGTAGTGATAAAAAAAGATATGTTTTTCTATATTTCACTCTAAAATTATTTTAAAAATAAATTTATTTTATATTTTTATTTTTTAATCAAATATTTTTTTATTTTGAAATACTAACCATATACAATTTTAACGTAAGGATGGATGCTATTAAGCATATAAATATGGGTCGTCATGTATGGTCCAAATGGTGTAATCATTAACCGACTTCTAACACTAGTTTTATTGTATTTTTCAAAAATAATTTTGGTAAACTAGTAGTGATAATATTAGAACATGTGGTGCCACGTAACATGCTTGGAATGTCGAGCAGATTTCCATGCACATGACACCTAGGGTTTAGAAAGTCACCATTGGTGGTGGCATTTTATTTTTATTTTTATTTTTTTCTTTCAAGGTTGAGAGCTAGGGCATTGTGGGAAGCAATACTAATTAAGTGGGTTTTTTCATTGCCAATTGAGGCCAAAAGTGGTGAAACAAATTATGAATGTCGGGATGTGACTAAGCAGACAAAGGGTTGGAGAATTCAGAAGACGGTTTCAAATTGGGAAATATTCTTTGGATGGATTTGCCACAAGCATGGACAAGTGTTTTATGATTTCGTAAGCATAATTAAATTAATGATAGAATGTTAAAAAAAAAAAAAAAAACAGAGAGAGAGAGAATTCTTGGAATTTTTGTGCTCTTCCTCAGACATTAAATTATCCAAATGAATGTTAAAATTTTGTACGTTTAACATTTGCGAAGGTGGCATTGTCCCAAACGTGCAACCTTAACAATTGTTTTTATATATATATTTTTTCAAACAGGTTACTTTGTTGGTAGCAACATAATTAACCTGATAATCCTTGTTTTTTTTATATTACCATTTGTGTTAAATGGTTGCATGAACTCATTAATTATCAAGAATTTTTGTTTAATGGGAAGATAAATTATATTTAGCTTAAAGTTGGGAATTACCTAGCTAGCCTGTGTTCATGAAAGTTGGGGGGGAAGAATACTACTGCTGGGGGAATATGCTAGGATTCCTAGAAGTGCAAGAGCTTCATTAATTAATTCTTGGATAAAATGGTCACAAAATCCATGTTTCTTAGAATGTTGGCATCTTGTTAAATTCAATATTGTTTAATTCAACTCTCTTATAATCCGTTACATATCGAGTTTTGAGGTAAAATACTAAAATAGTTTGCAAGTCGACAGCATCCAACAGTTACAATAAGTTCAAAATATTTTAATCCAAATTCAAGTAGTTAAAAAGAAAGAGAAAAAAAAAAAGGCCCACCGTTGATCGTTAAAGATCCCACCATTGATGATGATAGATAGATTAAAAAAAACAAAAAAATTCTTGATCTTGAGATCTTGAGATCTTGAGCATGAAGCTGAGTCGATCACCTTTAGGATTCCAAGCTTTATTGAATGTTAATGATGGTGAGAATGATTATAACCAGGGTGACGACTATGACAAATTAAGAATTAAGCTTCCTTTACCAAGACAAGACCATCATTGTCATAAGCTAGTGTTGTGGTTTCATAAAGTAGGAGCTAGCTAGCTATCAAAAGAAGGGCAATATTGGACTAGAAGCCAAGAATTGTTTTATAAGATTGTTCTATGATGATATCAAGCAATATTACTTTCCCTGCACATGCTATAAAACTTATATGTGTTTATGCATCAAATAACTTTAGCTTGGGCTATATTTGTAGCCCATGTTTGGTTTTTCAACTTCTTGTTCGGCCGTGACTTTGTATTTTAGCTTTTTTGGACCAAAGAGTGTTTAAAATAATAATAAAAGTTATTTTATAAATTTTAAGATTATAAAAATTATATTATTATTAATTTTAGAGTTCATGAAATTAATTGAGATATTTACAAGTTAATCCAGACACTCACAATAATAAAACATGGTTTGGCATAAAATTAGTGTATCTAGGAATCTCTTGACTTGAGCATTTAAACAAGGTTTTTATTCATACTGGCCATGTAATTGATCTAGAAAATTCAATTGAATTGATGAGTGGACCGTGACCTAGAAGAAGATCAAAATGACTTTTTCATCTTTTGTTTTCGTTTAAGTTGTGTTTAAATTCTTCTTTTTTCCACACCACCATTTTGAATTGAAAAATTCATTGACCTACGTTCACTCGCTTTTTACTTTTACCTTGCAATTGAATTGCTTGGTGTTTTTTCTTGACAATATTCCGAAACCCTCGAGTTATTAAAAAAGATAAAGGTAGTGGCATGGGGTTCCTACATTTCTCCTGTGAGTTTGATTCCTGGCATCAATCCAGAGTCCACCATGAGCGAGATTTCACAATTTTTTAGACAACCGTTAATTCAAATATTAGAGTACTATATTCTAATTTATTGACCCAGCTAGACATTGATTTAATATGATAATCACTATGGATTAAGCTTTTATGTTGTATATATCTCAAATAAACTTATGAATCTCAAATAAAGATGCATGCATACGCAGAAAATTGTTTGCACTTTGGGATGATATGAGCCTTGTCCACACAACTCGAGCAAGCCCTCAACTCCTAATGAGGTTCAAGGTTGTTTTACCTTTTGATGGAAACATGGTTAAAGATTTTGGTTTTTCTCCAGGCTTGTATCCTAGTGAGGTTGTAAGCAGTAATCAAGCTCAGTATAGTACCAGAAGTGCTGCACATTGAATTCATAGTTATTTTAAAGTAGCACAGCAACAATTAGATAAAAATAAGCCAGACAAGAATGAATGAAAAACGACTCAAAAGCTCAAGTTGAGCTTCTGCATTAAAGATTTCCGCAGGGAACAGTTAGCCCTCCTCTGCAATAAGCACAATGTCACCCTCTCGTGACAAAACTCAGTGATATAGCTACCTAACTCAAAGAGGCCTCGTGTGACGACCTCTTGCCCGGCCGCAAAGGAGAGCATTTTTTGGAATTGGTAATTCATCTCTCCATGAGTGTGCTGGAGAGTAAACCCTGAGGTAGAACTGCTGACCTAAATATTGCCTAGCCCAGTTTTCTGACCTTATGTTCCACATTCCAACGTTGTCCAAAGCCATGTAAATCGCAGTCCATGACTTGGGATAAACCTGCATTCAATCAAAATATTTAGCAAAAACTGCAATAGCATCTACAGCTTTCACACTGAACATGTTTAGATCGAATAAAAAAAATAACAAAACCAAAAGGTTGTTTTGTGCAAACCTGAGTGGTGCAACGAGCTACCGTGTCTCTTAAATTGTAGCGTGCTCTACTTGCTGGTGTCCATTGCCCTCCATCCATACTGCTCACATAGCAAATCTTCAACATTTTTTATGACTGAAAATTGTACAGAATTCTGTACCATGGAAGCATAAATTCTGAGTATTGAGAGTGATAAGCTTACCCGACAACAAAGAAGGAATGACCATCAATGTGCCATGACTGAACAGTGTCCTCCCAATTTTGGAAAACAATCTCGATGAATTCACGGAAGTTAGCAGACATGACTGCAGTCTGGAGGTAAGCATTATTACCCCAGGAGGGGCTGCTAGGCATACTTCCAAGGCTGAAAACCCCAGGAATATTGAAGTAGTCTGCAATTTTTAATGGGGTGTCCGCAGGAATATATGAGACACCATTGACAGCATACCGCTGCTTGCGGTTGATAATTGGACCAGAGTTTGCGAGGGTGATTGTGCGGCTGGTCTTGATCAATCCATAGTGGTAAGACCCTTGGGGATTCGGCCTAGGTCCACTTGCAGTCAGATTCCATCTGGTTTGAGAGAATATGAGATAAGACTTGT
This sequence comes from Populus deltoides, assembly GCA_015852605.2. NCBI lineage: Eukaryota > Viridiplantae > Streptophyta > Magnoliopsida > Malpighiales > Salicaceae > Populus > Populus deltoides. The sequence goes on along the minus strand of CM027573.2, from coordinate 23,444,485 downwards.
GTTCATTAACCACAACCCCATCTAATATAAGTTGTTAATATATACAATAAGTCTCATAACAGCTGAATACCTAAAAGATCGAGCCTGGTTGAGGGACCAATCAATCTGTGTAGTAGGTCCACCAGGAATAGGGCCAGAAACTCTTTGCCATGAATTACTGTAGTGAAGAATGGCAGTTGTGGCAAGCACAGGCTTGGTGAAGCGCGAGGAAACAACAATGTAGTAGTCTTTTGCTGGCTGATCGGCTGTGACGAGGACAGAATAAGATTGTCCAAGATGGATGTCGAGGTCAGAGTATGTGTTCTGCAGTGTATGGGATCCTTCTACCTCCACCAGTTTCATCTTGTGCCCCTGGATTCTGAAGTTAATGGATGTTGTAAGGCCAACATTTGATATCCTGAACCTATATGTCTTGCCTGCGGATAGATATACAATACATAGATTGCTCTCAGTTACTGGTGATAAATTAAATCGAAAGATTAAGCATATTTGCAGGGATATTTATAAGTTCAAGGGCAGGAACCTGGATCAACTGTGAATGTGTATCCATTCCATCCACGACCATTGATGAGAAGGCCATCAGGGAATGGGAGATTGTGGCCGCCATCCAAGATTCTTCTCAATTGCTACATAACCAAAGAGAACCTGGTATCAATACTAATAAACAAGAAGATATTAGACTAAAGTCCGTTAATCTATGAGAGCTCTTACATAATGATTTCTCTTGTACCAGTCTCCAGCTAATACAGTGAAATCACCGGCAGGGGGGGGAAAAGGCACAGGAATACGAGGCCGGCTCCAGATTCTGATGCCACCAAATGCACCAGCTGCCTTGTGGAATCCTAGTGATGGGAAATAGAAAAAGCTACCAATCTGGTCCTTCACTTGGAGAGCATAAGTGAAGTTTTTTCCTGGTGGGATTGGACAGTTAGTGCCATAGACTCCATCTTGCCATGAGTTCCTTCTTTGCTGTATGCCATTCCTGTTATGCCATGACAGCCAAATTTCACATCAACAGTGTTTGACTTAAGTGCTTGACTTCATAGACATAAGTGGAAGCTCAAAAAAGTCAGTTGAAGTCTCCAATATTGTGCTTGAGTCAAACCCAGACATTTAGAGGATGAGAAACGACTACTTTCGTTGTGGGAAGCAATGGTCTCTATCTCACACCAGGAGAACTCATGCAAAAAGTCTCCACTTGAACTTCAAGTCATATAAAGTATCAAGAAATTGGAGATCATCCGAGGGCTCAATGTTTGACCATGAAAATCAGCTCAAGGTTTCAGATTATATGAAAATTACCTCTTATTTACTTCCTTAAAATCATGCTACTTGTCTTGTGTAATTTTAATAAATCCTTCAATATCTTTTTGTCCTTTGCCTATGCAACTTTACTAATAAATTATTCAACATCTTTTTCTTAATGCACTCCTGCACACTTCCATCATAATGGCAGAATGGCAGAAAGCACCATGAAAGCAGATGCTTGTGGTTCCCCATGAAACAAATAAGGTTGAAAAAATGCATGAGAGCTGAGGATGATAATGCGGTCTCAATCCACCTAGGGCTAAGATTAAAAACCAGAATCATACTTATAAAAACATAAAAACATGTGAGGCAAACATTTAACTCTGGCCAACCACCACAAATGACATTAATAATATCATATGCAAAATATCATATGCAAATCATCTAGGTGCCCAGCGGTAAGAGTTTGGGACTAAAAGTTTTGCTCCCTTAATGGTCTCAGGTTCGAGTCCTGTGGTTGCTTATATGATAGCCACTGAAGGCTTACATGGTCGTTAACTTCAGGCCTCATGGGATTAGTCGAGGTGCGCGCAAACTGACCCAAACACCTACCTTAAACTAAACTAAAAAAAAATTCATATGCAAAAATGTGAGCATAGTCAAGATCCAGAGATCTAGCACGTGAGTAGTGGAATTAATGTCAAGGGCCAGTTGTACAATTGGAATATTTTAACACCGCGTTCAGTGTCGGCCAATCAGTGAGTCCTAAGTGAAAGTTAGTTAGAGAAACTAGGATTTAACCATGGCATTACATCGTTCTTAACAGTGATTCTGATGTGAGTGTCAACTGTAAAAACCCAGACCATAGGAAGCAGCTGAAAAGGGGCCGTGTTTTTCTGCCCAACATTTTCTATAGATCTGTGTGCAAAACAAATATTTTTGTATTCATGCTATCCAAGAACGCAAGGACAGAAATCCAAATAAAAATATCTTGAACATGCAAATGGCCAAAGCAACCCCATGATTGATAAAATTGATGGTGACTTTATACATCAAAATCTAACAAAAAAGAAAAAAATCCCACATTTTTTACAATGGAGAGCTTTTAGCCACAGATCTGGTAAGAGAATTTAAACCCAAAACAGAAAGATATTAAGAGTGGCAATCTGCTTGGTTGACAGGGAAATGCAAGAAAAGAACATGGCATGTGAATAAGGAGCTTCATAGAAAGTATGAGAAACAAAGAAATGAAACATCCCAGACAAAAAGAAAAAATATATTTTTTCTGTTATTCCGTTTTCCTACATTTTCTAAGCAACCAAGCAGAACCATGAAAACATCAAGAAAAAAAAACAGAAAGAAAGAAAGAAACATTGCTGGATAGTTAAATTTACCAAGAAATGAGGAATGGCTCTCTCAAGTAATTGTAAACACTGATAATGAGGTTCTCATTAGTAACAGCATCAATTTGTGGCCCTGGAAACTGCCCATTTATCAAGATCCCCTGAAACATTCAGCCCACAGAACTAAACACGTTACTTCAAAACCTTAAACCGCTTCAAAAATCATTTCCGAAAGCAAGAACACTTCTTTCCAATCCAAAAATCACAAAGAAAACAGAACAAGAAACTAGCAGTGCTCTACCTGCTGCTTAACACCAAGAGGGTAGATATCACCATAAGTGATTTTCCATGTAATGAATCTATAAGGGTCTTCACAATTAACACCATTGCCAAGAAACAACAAGAAAACAACGAGAGAAGCACAAAAGGCCCTGTAGTCTCCCATTTCTTGCAAACTCTCTCTCGTTTTACTCTATGTAGCAAAAATTATTTGACGAGTGTTTGTTTGGATCTGTTAAGCAAAGATTTAAGGCTGCATTACATTACAAAGAAACTAAAAGGGGTCTCTCTCTGTATCTATCTCTTCTTTGTTCGGTCACTTTTAAGCTGAGAGCTCTGTTTTTGTAAGGTAACCGAGCAGAGACAGTACGGCAAGGATTAGCTGTGCTTTGGGTTTTTATCCCATACATGCGTAGAATCTAGTGAACTTTAGCGGTGCAATCAAATCATAGACATCTCTCAGTGTCAAAGTGGGCCAGCACTCAGCACCAAAAGTGGATCACTTCTAGATTCGGTTTGATTGGATGATAAAAGAATTACTAAAAAATATTCTTAGGCTTTCTATTTATTTATTTAAATTATGTTTGATTAATATTTAAAAATAAATAAAAAATATAAATTATGGTATTATAGTAAATGGTTATTTTAAAAACTTACTACATATTGAAATTATGGCGTAACATATTTTTACAAATATATTTTTCACTTTAAAATATATTAAATTAATTTTTTAAAATTTTTTTATTTTTAATATCAATATATCAAAATTATTAAAAAATATTATTTTTTAAGATAAATATATTTTTTAAAAATATCTAAAACTAAAAATTACTGTACTCTTGAACAAACCTAAATATAATAAGTTTTATAAATAAATAAAAATGTGTGATATGAGTGTTATGTTTTTTCATTAAAAATTAAAATAAACTACTTACTTTCCATCTCTATGTACCAAAAAAAATGATTTGATCCATTTACTTTACCAATTTGTGTGATATTGTGTTTTCTTAGTTATTTGATTTTTTAATAATAAGACACTGCTTTCAAAATGTGATAATAAAAATAAAATAAAAAGTAAAAGAAATAAAAATGTCAAGAAAATATTAATGGCCATGAATTATTTTTATGGTGTTATTTATTTTTACGTTTTAAAAGTATTTTTAAAATAAATTAAATGTTTTTAATTTTTTATTTTAAATTAGTATTTTTTTAGTATTTTTAAAATATTTTGATGTATTGATATTAAAAATAATTTTAAAAAATTAAAAAAATATTATTTTAATATATTTTTAAATAAAAATATTTTAAAAAATAATTACAGAATGTGATAGATGGAGAGGTGCGGAGAAGGAGAGAAGTGAGAGAGTTACCTCATTCACGTGAAGCCTGGAATCACATGGATGGATACATGCTCTGCTACAGACCGAGAACAACCCACGGGTGAGATCTAGGGTTCATTACATACGTGGCCAGTCTTACACCATGGATCTATCTTCTGCTTCTTCTTTTTTATAATAGAAAAATCAAGCGGTGGAGCCCCACAGTTCGAGCAATTACTTTCAACATCATCATCTTGACCTGAAGTTTAAACAGAGCAGCTTGATGTCATCAAAAAAAATGTACACTTTCAGTGCGGCTTTTTGGGAACAAGAATCTCAACAGAACCCCTTGTGCTCCAACATTCTCCATGAACCACTTTCAGTTATTGTTATTTTTTAAAAAAAAATAAATCTTATAAAAAAAATATTAAAAGAAGAAATGTGATAAAAAAGAGTTTCAAAAAATTAAAAAAATAAAATAAATCCGAGTAAACTTTGCAAAACCAGGTTAAACTCTCAAACTTACAATCCGTAAATTCTTTTCCTGAATTAAATTCTAGAGCTCAACACCTAAAAAAATAAATATTAAATGATAAAATTAATCAATTTAATTCAATTTTAAAATAAAATTTCTTTATAAAAGCTAAATTCAACAAAAATAAAAAACATAAAAATCAAAGCAACCTGATTTATTTTCAAAACAACTAAAAAATATTATAGAAAATGAATTAAAGAAAAAATAAAGGCTCCAAAAACAAAGGGAAAAAAATGTTCTGCCGAATCTAAAAACTAAAGAAGATTTTCCCTTTACTCTCATTAACAAGATATATTGGACGTGAGATTTATATTATAGTGGTATACATAATTTATTATAGATCGACACAGTAAAATTATTATTTTACTTTCGGATAGAAAAAATGAGAGCCGAAGATAATTTGATTTTATTTTAATGATCCATTGATAATTAAAATATTCTTTAGGGGCATGTTAAACTTTTTCAAATTTTTACACAATGAAATAATGTATTTACATTCAAGGTGAACAAAATCTAGAAATGTTAATGAATGGTTGTTTGATCTTTAAAAAAACTTTTAAGTAGTAAAAATACATCTTTATCTCTAAGGTCCAAAAAAATTAGAATTGTTAACCAAGAGATTTTTAATGTTTTTTTTTTCTTTTCATAAATAGTAAAAATTCGATTTTACACTTAGAAACGATTAAAAAAATAAAGCATGTGTCTAGAGACATTTGTACCCTAATGGAGGGCATTTTGGTATTTTCCAATTGGATAAACAACTTTTTATTCAAAAAAAAACTGCTAATGTATACTCATTATGCATCAGCACGCGAATTGTGTCCGCTCCCTTTAGATGGTGTAGGATACGTGATCCGAAGGCTAAACTTACCATTTTTGTAGTGTCTTTGCAAGCATCATTATATCTTTTTTCTACTAATGTGGTGTGTGGCGGCAAAAGATGGACAGTTTTTGTCGTTGATTTTTTTTTCTTTTCTTTCTCTTCTAGGGAAAGTACATGCCCTGTCATTTTTTTTCAGTCTTCATATTTTTTATTGCTTATTTTCTTCCTTAACCATTTTATAAAAGTTTTTTTTTTATGTTTTCAATATAGTCCTTAAATTATAATTTATCATATTTTTTCTAATTCAATCCTTATTTTTTTTTGGCTTTTTTGTTAAAGTTTAGTTGGTTTTCAATTTCATTCTTGAATCAAAGTTTATGTTGTTTTATTTTTATCAATTTAGATCTTATTCATTTGATTTATTTTTCCTTTTATTAAATTTTTTTTCTTTTCAATTTAAATTTCTTTGATGTCCTCTAATTTTTTTATTTGATTTTCACCCTCACTTTTCTAATCATATTTTTTTTATTGATTTTTTTATTTGATTTCATCATTTAACATTTGATTTGTAGAGAATTGGGCTTCGTGTTTTTTTTTTCATTTGTTGTACTTCCGATTTAATGACACGAGTAACAAGTTTAGAAAGTTAATGTAATTTAACATCCTTTTTTTCTTATGATTTTATCATTTTAAGTTATTTTTTTTAAAGATTGGTTTTGTGATTATTATCAAATTTTGTTTTTTATTGGTTTATTTTGGTTTCATGACCCAGGCTATGAGCTTTACAGGTCTTTTTTGAATTGAGTTTTTTTTTTTTAAAAAAATTTGTTTGTATTTTGTTTTTTAAGAGTATTTTTTTATTTTATACATATTATCTTTAATTTTTAAAAATATATATTTTGTAATAATATTTCTAATTAATATGTTTGGCCTTACATAATATTAATTTTCTTTTCTCTTATTAAATCAGTTTCATATGTATTTTTAGTTCTATTATCTTTTATTGATTTTAATAAACAAATTTAGTAGAGACGAACAGATATTTAATTTCTCTTATTAAAGAAATCCCTGGTACTAACTCTTGTTCTCCTCTCCTCTTGGACTCTCATTGCCACATTATTCTTCAATGTTTCCAAAGATGCCTTAAACTTTTCAAGTTCCTCGAAATCCAAATCTTCAACCGACCTCTCCCACCAACACCCTTCTCCTTCTTCATTAATGTTGTCACAATCCATGTTGTTTTTGCCATGTGTGTCCTCTGAACAAGAAATAATGTTTCTTTCACTGCTTTCTTGATCACCAAGGTATTGATCAACGACGGTATTCACATCAGGATGACCAAAAGAGTATGGTCTTAGGTTAGGGGACAAAACGATTATAGCAAGATTGGCATCATCATATAAATTGCAAAATTCACTAGCTTTCTTGAAAAGACCATTGCGTCTCTGGCAAAAAGTCACTATTAGGCTGCTTTTGCTCTCTATTTTCTTCATCTCCACCTTCTTCCGGCCCGTGCCCCATCTCCTTGTAGTGTTTACTTCCGTCTCTTGGATGATGGTGTCAAAGAAAAAGGGCCAAGAAAAGACACAAAGAAAGAGAGAAATTCCGGTCAGTTGGTATGTAATTTTTGTGTCTGAGAAACAATAAAGCAAGAAAGAATTTTTGGGTACTTTCCTTTTTGGACTTTTGGATTTCCAAATTAAGAGTATTTTTCTTATTAAGACGGTGCTAATTAATGTTAGATGATGCATCCAACATTGAAGCAAAATCACCATTTGCATGCATGTGCGGTGTCTTTATTTTTTAATTTCCATCACTATAAGATTTAACAGTTTTACCGACAGAATTTTTCTGTCGGTGTAAGACACATATTTCATCGGTAATTAATTTACCGACGACATCACCGATGGAAATGCTCCGTCGGTGAATCCTTCATCGGTAATTTTTTATCCGTCGGAAATAAAAAAATAAAATTACCCGCTTCATTTCGTTGGTATATCCCTCGGTAATAATATTTTTTATTACCAACGGATTTACCGACGGAATTACCGATGGAAATTCCATCGGTAATTCCGTCGGTAATTATTTAAAAAAATTAAAAAAAATCATTTTATAAAATTATAAAATAATTAAATTAACATAAATCAACATCGGATAATATATACTCAAAATGCTTGAAAAAAAAATAAGAAAATCAATTCAAACAAATTTGCAACAAATAAATAAAATGAAAAAATAAATTCAACTAAAAAAATTCATATGAAAAAAATGAAGTTGCAATTGCTAAAAATTTAAAAATCCTATAAATAAATCAACTAAAAATTAATCTAATTTGAAAAAACAAATCTCACAACAACATTTATACAATTATTAAGAACAAAAACAATTAAAAATAAAATAAAAAACAAATATAGTGAAAAAAATAATGAAAAAAGAAGAAAAATCTTACCTTAATGTAGTTGCAAGTGAAGCTAAGGAGAGAAAAACATTTCGTAAAACATATTAATTAAAAAAAACTAAGAGGATAAAAGAAAAAAGAAGAAGAAGACATACCCGAGCACGGAGAAAAAGAGAAGGAGATGAGGAGAGAAAAGAAGAGAAAAAAATAGATATTGATGTTTTTTACATATCGTGAAGAAGAAGAAGAAGTAGAAGTGGAAGTAGAAGTAGAAGAATAAGAAGAAGAAGTAGAAGAAGAAGAAGAAATAAGTCTGTCTCTTGTGAAATAAGGGATTCGGGCTTTTTATTAGGGCGTTACGATCGACTTTTTACCGATGGATAATTAAATATTAATATTTTTTAATTATTCCGTCGGTAATTCCATCGATAATATTTAATTTAAATTTTCAATTTCGTACAAATTTTTCAGAAACCGCCAACAATTATCGACGATTTTTTAGTCCGTCGGTGATTCCGTTTGTAATATTTAAATGAAAATTTTAAATCAATTGAATTTTTTCAGAAAACCGCCAAATAACACCGACGACTTTTCAATCCGTCGGTGATTTTGTCCGTAAAGAACAACAATTAACAATGCAATTGGAAAGTGAACAGTTCTTGAGCTCTCTGGAAAATACCAACGGATTTTGTCCGTCGGTGATTCCCTTTGCAATTGACATGATGAACAGTGTAAATAAGTTTACCAACGGATTTACCGATGGATTTTACCGACGGAATTTATTCCGTCGGTAAATCCTGACACGTCATTATTTTTTTTTTTAATTTTTTTATCCCTCCGTAATTCCCTCGGTTTATACCGAGGGAATATGTCCGTCGGTAAAATCCCTCGAAAATTTACCGACGGAAATATTCCCTCGATATTTTCATTTGTATTTATCGGTTTTCTAGTAGTGCATGGATCCTTTTTTGGCCCCATTTTTTGTTTTTTTTAATTTCTTGGACTGTACATACAAGCTTTGGCCTTTTGACATATATTTCTTGTAAGCTTGATCGAATGCATGGATCATGGATATCGAGTAGAAAGTGAGTGCGTTGATTGTAATCCTTCAATGTTGAATAAATTGAAGGAGAAGTTTTATCAACAACGTGGATCCCTAATTTGACTATATTAATGTGGTCTAGAAAAGTACGTACTTCATGCCTACATAGTCCAATGATTTGGTTCTTAGGCGGAGTGGCATGGTTGGGCTTCACTGTCGGCTAACGAAGAATACTGGTGTTCAACTGATGATATTTAAGACTCCTCTATAGAGCTGGCATGGTCGCTGGGAATAAAAAACTGATTCTAGAGTCAGATTCAGAACTTGTGGTTAATTATTATCACGTGATATGCTGAAGATTGATGCAAATTATGTGTTAATAACGAAAGTAAGAGAGGTGTTGAAGTTGGCATGGGATATGTAAAGATACAACATGCACATATAATTTAATGTGTTAAAGCATCAAGTTGGAAACTCTCATTTATAACTGGAAAAAAAAAAAAAAACAGGTAGCAATTTGACAGCAATGAGGTTGGAATCATATGCAATACCTCGATTCTTTGACAATGCCGGCTAGCCTGGCATGTCTTTAGATGTAGCCAAATGTGTGGCAGCAGCCAACAGGCTGCAGCCTCTCCTCTTCTATTATTTCCGATAGCAAACAAAAACTAGTGCATGGCTTTCTGACAGGAAAAAAGAAAAGAAGGAAAACGAGTCCCAAACAGACTGAAATCAGGCCCTCAGGCCAGGCTCAAACCAGTCCTCCTTAACCATTTCAACCTGAAACTGACCATATCACCGGGTTGTGCTACACATTTCAAAGAGATAGTATGGCGCCACTTTATTACTTGTTTCAGAAGTAACTAGTCGCCTTCAAGATTTTCATACATGCACGTCCCCTGATTGGTTCACATTTTGGTGAAATAATATAGTTTTATTGGCTGCATAATTCATTATACGTGCTCTTTTTTTAGGTAAGGAAAATAGGTGAATAATCACCACACCCACTTATCGTCAGGAAGAAGAATCACTGCTCATTATCCCCTCTTTATCATATGAGCTACTATGTACTGCTCCTATTATCTTCGTCGGCGAGTCATGTAATCCTAGGTGGCCAGGTGTATAAATACTCTAAACCATCCTCACAACATACAATTTTAAAAAAATACTGTTCTTTACCATTACATTAAACTCTCTCCCTCGTTCATCTCTCTTTATTTTCTCTAACTTCACTGACTTAATCCAAATCATAATATTCAGGCCCAAACATTACGTCCAAAACCAGTCATGGAAAGCCCAATATCCTGATCCTTCTCTACTTCCCTTTTTAATAATACACTGTCTCTTGAAGCGTAGAGAAGACACCTTGAAGTAAAGCAGCTAATTAATGCAGTTCAAGATAATTCCATATGTAGGTTCAACAAAGAGCCATCAACTTGTTATTATTAACTAGGGCAGTCTTAGTTTGTATTGTCAAAGCATAGACAATTTAACGAGACATGAAAGATTATAAACTTTGATGTTATTGTGTTTTCTTAGTAACCAACTACCTTATCACTCTTTAGTCATCTAATACTTGAAAATGATATATAATCATCACAAGTAATTGAGAGGAAAAAGGTAAGAGGTACAAAATCTTTAATGGGAAAGGGGAAAGTGAGGTTGGTCAACCAAGGTCCATATGTAACTCTACTGCCCCACAAGTCTTAACTCTCACCTCTACCTCTCTTTCATACTACATGCTGGTGTTTAATTTGGTGCAGGTCATACAGGACAAGGGTTTGGCGAGGCTCACAAGTCACAATATTGAAACCTCAAGGGTACTTAACAGGCCTTAAATATGGAGGAATGGACAGCATTCTTGACCTAAAATCAAATGAATCTAGTAGAGGATAACCTTAAAAAAAAAAAAAAAAGCCCCACAATTATTCATACTTCAAATTCTTTTTTTCAGTAGTCTTGGATAAGCAAAGAACATGTTCTAATGCTGCTGCTGCAATTGTAAGATGATCTCACTAGTCCATGTTCTTATAATCTTGATCATAACTTGACAAGTCAACTATATAACATTGTCTGTGTATAATTTGCAAATAGTGGGACATCAATTGCAACTTGCCAGGAGGGCAGGGCAGATATCAATTGTATGACCATCACTTGAACAAAATAGCTATGATACTTTCTTGTCATACTTAGTTTCTCTTAAATGATTCAAAATATTTGTTACTTTGTATGTTGCAGATTGCATGGAGCTGAGTATAGTGTCATTTATAATAGTAATGACAAGTTAGAGATTTCATTTATGAGCACCAAACTGCCTCTCAGTATTGACATAAGGTCTTTGATCCATCTGAGCCTTCTTGTTCCTCTTTCAAAATTAATTTTCCTGAACTTATATTGAGTTTTAATATAATCTTCTTTCTGTTCTTAGGTACATATTGAATAGTGGTGTTTCAGGATTCCTCTGCTATGCCATCTACGAGCTTCTGGCAGGATCCCTCTGCTATGCCATCTACGAGCTTCTGGCAGGATCTCCAGCTTTTGATCTTGCTCAGACAAGGATGGTCTTCAAGTTTGGACGCGACAAGTAAAATATGCTCTCTACGCTATTCGCTAATTAATGCCTCTTTCTGTACATGTTTGTTGGCTTTAAGCGAAAATGCTTGTTTTAGGTTTCATTACATGGCAATCACTGATGAGAAGCAAGGGATAATGCTAATGCCTGAAGATCTACTTCCAGACAGAGGCAAACAGCTAATTGTGCCTGAGTCAGTTCTTTTGGTAAATCCAATTAATCCTGATCTCAAAGGAGAGGCAAGTAGGATACGGTACCGATGACTGTTTGTTCCTTCAACTGCAAGATATAATGTTGATTTCATGCTGGCAAAATGCTGTGAGTGATTAAATGTACCAATATTCAATGGACAATAAAGATGGTGGAGTCCATGGATGGATAAGTTCTGGCCCCGTTATTGGATTCTGGGTCATCTTTCCTAGTCATGAATTTCGAAATGGTGGTCCTACAAAGCAAAACCTAACAGTGCATACTTGTCCACCTTGCCTAGATGTATGTTCTTCTGTCCTCACAACTAAACACTTCTCATATTTCCATAACCATGCAGTATTCTTAAATGATACGATATTACGAATGATAAGTGGAACTCCAAGTGATCAATAATTTCCATCATTGAAGGCAAAATGTGCAACAGAAACTGAATGAAATCTGCCAAATGCCGAACAGTGGTTGATCATCCATGTGTGCTTAATTTCTTGTGTCGATCTAATGCAACCCAAAACATTAAAAAATATGCAATTATGGTTTTAACATTTCAGGTTCTTGTTTATCTCTAGTTTTAGACGAAAACAGTTGAACCACTTGGTCATACAGGTGAGCTAGAAACTTAAGATACAAATTAAAATAATGTTGTCTAATGGCGATGATCTATTGCTATAATTCATACCTAATTACATCACAAATCAAAATATTATGACAGCAATTCTCAAGCACAAGCAGCTTAGCCAACTTTCAATGCTCACTGATAAAATTCTGGGCAATCCGTTAATTGATACTAGTGATGATAATGTAGAACATTTAATTGACGCTTCAGTTACAAGAAACAGTTCATATCATTTCGATCCAAAGAGTTTTATACAAAATCTGTAACAGCATGCTCTGCAAGCTGCTCCAGGCCTTCGCATCTTTGAGTTTGGTTTGTACAAAATTGCATGCAAGTATGCTCAAAGGATTTTTTGTTCCCTGACTGTATCGTGATCGTCCAGCTAGATAAAATCGTTACTAACTTTACAGACCGGATATTGTTAAAAGCAAACCATAATGATCACTAGGCAAGACAGGTAACTCCAACATCTTTACCTCTTTTCTCACTTTCTTCTCCTTCATATATGATAAACCAGGTATTGCATCCTTGCCAATCATGTCAATTTTACTGATCTTGAAATCACACAGACTGCATATGAATCGATCCAGTCTCTTTTGCAATGCACGATTACCAGACAACATTTGGTTGGATTTGGTATCATATGTCCATCCATTGTCCCCTGGCTTCAACTCTACCCAGGCATCAACCCATCCATCAGGGAAAGGAAACTGACCATCTAACTTATCATCCCAGTTCATGTCACCACAAAAAATTACATTTGAGTTCTTCTTGAGAAGGTTGATGGCCTCCTTTGCCTGATCCACACGTTCCTTGCTGAACATCTGATCCCATTTTGGAGGTGCGGGACATGGACTCTCTAGATGGCTAGTGGCAACAACTAATGACTTTTTTCCTGGAACTTCAAGCTCAGCAATGCAAAGTTCTCTCCCCATTATTGAATTCATAAAGGGTTTGGTGCTGAAGGATTTTACTGGCAGTTTGCTTAACTGCAAACAAGGGGGCAATATTAATAATACTAAAAAAAATGAATGCCAACATTAAATGAACTGTTAATGACATTTACAAAAAAACAATGCCAACATTAATTCTTTAAGATATTAAATTTTTTCCCACGTTTTACAAAAAAAACAATGACATTTAATGAACTGCTAAAATTTAGTTAAAGGTCAAACGTATTCGGTGATCAGTCAGATAATCAAGGGCCGGTCCAGTAAATTAAACACTATCACTCAACCAAAAGAAGCAAAACCTGCAAAAGCTCATTCAATAGCCAGCATAAAACCATGTTTCCATGATTCTCCAGTTCTGGGGAGAGAGTGTACAGCAAGAGAACTATCAGTATCCATACTTGTCAGTAAGTTAAGTTTGCCAGAGACATACTAACGGTCATGTTAATTTGAAACCATGTATGAGTTGTCTCTGCCATAACAGAGCATGAGAGTAACTGTAACAACTTTCAACATGGTGACTTACGAGACCACTAATTTTGATGCTTAATGTATCTATCTGGCAGGCCTGTGAATGGTGTATTATAAGAACATAGAAGCAGAATCACCATCCAGCACATATCAAAACCATACCTGCATGCAAAAGTATCCTCTTGAACTTGCTATTTCAGAAGAAACAGAGCACTGATATGCTTTCCACCAGCTGGATCGCTGAAATATGTCATATATATCTGGAATAACCTCCTGCAAGGAAAAATGGAAATAGTTAAGATGAAAGTCAACACAAGAAGATCCAATTTCATGAGGTAGGGAACAAGAAAAACCTGTAAACAAATGACATCTGGTGAATGTAGTTGAATAAGTTCACCAAGTGCTTTCATCCTCCTATGCATCTCCAGGTCTTCTCGGAACCAAACATTATAGCTCAAAATCTTGAAGGAACCAAGCACTGCTGCTGAATTTGTATCCTCTGCCACAAATTTAAGATGCTTTGAATCGTGCAATGAACATATATAACTGGAACCTTTTAATAAATTCCCATCTCCCTAGTTACTATAAATTCCCATCTCCCTAGCAAGCAGTCAAATTTTATGATGGTAAAACGGGTGCTAAAAAGCAAAATGAATGAAGCAACTCAACAAAACCAATGCTTACGCATAACCTCATCAATCCATCATTGTGGTTTCAGACAACATAAATAAACTAACAAAGCAAATAACAATTAAACTGAAATATGTAATTAAATAAATAAAATGAAAACAGCTTGGACTATAAAAATCTCCGTTACCTGTCAAAATAGCCACTCCCTTGTTTGATGCCCTAGCACCTTGAAACGCACCCAATTTCACACTAGCCCCATCACTTTCATCTGCATATACTAGAACATTCAACAACAAAATCTAGAAGCCTAACAAGAAGCACAAAAAAGAACTAAACTTTAATTAAAAAAAATATATAAAGAAAAGCTGGCTAGATGATTATTCAGGACAAGACAACAAGCTTAACATGTGACTGACAACAAGCAATGGCATTAATGTTCACATTTTTCACACACACACACACACTTTATTACTTAACATAACCTCTCTAATCCACCACTATCAATGACGACAACATAAATAAATGACAAAACAAAAACCTTTAAAGAAGACTAACTAGAACCAAAAAAAACTTACTTACGACTCACCCTTTAGAACTGTGAATCCCTTGTTTGATGATTTAACCCCTTGAAACCCACCCAATTTCACACTATGGCCATCACCTCCATCTGCATAGATCAGCAACAAAACCCAAAGGACAACGAACATTACAAGTAACTCACATTGTACTTAGCATACACAAAATTTAAAATGAAAATAGCAACAAAACTACAACCTCGGAAATTTCCATTTTGAGTTGCACAGAGTGGAAATAAACTTACAGAGCATAAACCTTTAAAACGACAAAAATAGAAGAAACAAACATTTGACTTACCCTTCAAAACAGTCACTCCCTTGTTTGATGCTTTCACACCTTGGAATGCACCCAATTCCGCAGAATCCCCATCACCTCCAACTGCATACACAAGCAACATTCATTCATTAAGCAGACAAAAAACCCAACAAAATCCATAAAGCAAACAACAAACACACAACAACTAACCAACCTTCGACATTGTTCAAAGACTTAACCCCACGAAACCCAACCTCTTGATGATCGTCAACTGAGTCTCTGACCTTCCTCTTACAATGCCTTAAGGGCATGAAAACAGACCCAACAGAAGAATCCACATCACCATCAAGACCACTAGTATCGGTCAAATCCTCTAAACTAGAAAGAGAAAAAACAGAACCTCGAGTGCCACATACTTCACAGCTACTGTTCTTATACGGGTTCAAGAAAGTGCAAGCCTTGCAAGACCATTTTGGGGTTTCTTGATTTGAAGAAGAGGAAGGTAGTAGAGGGGGTGAAGGAGGTGAGAGACAGATTTGGCAAGTGGGTTTTGGTGATGGAGAGTTAATGAAAGTACACTTCTTGCAAGACCAAGACATGAGGTTTGAGAGATGAACAGAAAGATTGCAGCTTTTACTAGGTTTAGAAAGGGGAGAGATGATGACGACGGGCACGAAGGTTATTTTTTGCAACAAAGATTGCATTTTTATAGGTTTGGAAAGTTCAAACTAATTTGAAACATTAAAATCCAGCTTTGGAGACAAAGTGCTTCAAGTATGGCCCACTGAAGAATCAAACGTGTAGGTGCTTAAATGGGACCTATGGTAAGCGGAAGGAATTTGAGGGACCCACATAATGGGCTCATTATTTTAAAAGAAAGTTTTTTTTTTTTTTTTCAAGTTTAAAGCTGCATATTTTAAAATTGCGTTTAATTTGAAAAAAATTAAAATTAAAAAATATCTTAATATATTTTTAAATAAAAAATATTTTTTAAAATATCTTACATCACAATAATGATACACTCTTACTCTCAAACACACCCAAAACAAAGAAATTTCAAGATTGTTTTTTGAAAGAATTTTAAAGAAAAAAAATTTAAAAAGAAAAAAAAGTTGAAAACAAAGAAATTTCAAGATTTTTAATAAATTTAAAGAAAAATAATTAAAAAAAATCAAATTCAATTTTGATTAGTTTAACTCTAGTTTAAAACTTGAAACATCTTATTTAATTTTGAGTTGATAAATTATTTTTATTTTCACAGTAAAATCAAATTTAATAATTAATAATTTGTTTTTTTATTTGTTGGTTTTACAATAAGGGTATCTTAGGTTAACTTCGTAACTCGGACACAAAGTTCACCATTAAAGTTCATTCGAAACCAATTTTATATCTCACAGTCTAAGCTTGAAGTTTGAATGATTAAGAAAGAAGCTCACCTTAATCACAGGTCAAACCTTAGTTTAGACTGTTTGTCATGATCATTACGAGAAGATTAGCCTAAAAAACTAGTGAATAAAAAAGATAAAAAATTAAAAAGAAGAACCTGGGTCTTAAAGGCTAGCCTTTCCACAAACTACATCATTCCTTTTGGCTTGTTTAGAGGAAGGAAAAATCTTGAAGATACTCCCATTATCTTGCTCATAATCATGGCCCCGAAAAATCCTCCTCTCTAGGCCTCCATGTTTGTTGCGGTATGCTCTTGCTTACAAGAAAGTATATAGTGCTAACCTACTTTTTTGAACACTTTTGATTCCACAGAAGAGCCCACAAAAAAATTGTCATCACTCCTTTCACAGAGAAGACCCTACCAAAAACATCTCTCAAGTGAGAATTTGCTTCTACAATGAAGAATTTGTGGACTAAAAACAGCCTAGCACAGCAATAGCCAATCATCATGAAGGAATTAAACACTATTACATTACAAAAAAATTGTTTATTTTACACCTCAAGACATCATAAAGGGAATGTATAACAAAATAGAGAAGATAACAGTCAAGAGAGTTTGTAATGCCTTGTCTACTGCACTCATTCTACTGCTTTTGAAGCTGATTAATCTTGAACCACCCGCTGCGTTACTTGGATTGGTTGTGTTCACCACAGTCCTCGCCTTATTCGTTATTTTTTTGCTGCATCCGAAGTTGGAAAATTGGTGAGAAATTGTTGCAAGGTGTTTTCATTAAGTAATGATTTTGCTTTTTGCACTTTCCATCTCTTTGACTACCAGGAAAGGGAATGCAAAGAAGCAGAAAAGGAACCAAAGTGTGATGTCCTTTCGAATAAATTAGGCCACCAAGTAGAAAAGAAGAGTTTCTTACCTTCCAGGAAATATACAGCTCCCATGACCTGCCAACAAGGAGAGAAGATGTTACGTTTGAGAAACATAACAGGTGAAAAAATATCACAAACAGGACTCATTTTCCTCAAGGTAACAGTCATTCGGTAGATAAAGAGCAATGATGGAGTTTCTTGCAAGAATGTATAAAAGAAAGAGGATGAATGGCCTTGAACTGTTGTTACTGTCCTGTCCTGACTCTATGGGGCTCTCTTGGCATATAGCGTCCAAGTTGAAATCATAATTTCCTAGGTTGGCTGTTTCAGCACAAAATATTATTCCATGCCCTTTCCACAATCCAATCACTCAAGAAACCATGTGACTCTGTCAGGTAGGAATCACACAACATGTACCCTTGAAGTCACCTCAAGAGTATCCCCCGAGGATTATGATGGGATGGTGCCACCATTCACTTTCCTTTAGTGGTGTGGCATAAGGCAATTAGCACCTTTTTAACTTTTAATCCTAAATACTTGAGCTTAAGGTATCTGTTTAACCACTCAAGAGCCTTAATGCACTTTTAGTAGATGCACAGCATACTATTTGGTTGTCTAAGCAGTAACCACACATTCAATTTTGCATACAGACAACAGTTAAATAACGATCTATTGAGGACGAAATTTGAAGATCAGATCCTTAACTTTGTTAAAGTTCAATGAAATATGAAAGAACTGTGTTTATTCAAGGCATTAAGAGTGAAAAATGCTTACTTGGATCGGTGGTGGTGGTCATGGCAATGCCCTTGAAATCACAGGACCCAGAAGCCCTTCCTTCCTTCTGGTAATAGCTATCAAATGCATAAGAGGCATGGTTCTTAACATTGTTAGGCTGATAACAATTCTCCCCTGGCTGAATCTCACTACAATTAGCCCTTCCAGGTCCACATACCCAATCCAATGCTGCTTGCAATGTCTTTGAATCAACACCATCCATAACAATACAATATGTTTGGTTGGTTGTATCATTAGCCAAGAAAGTCCCACTTCCAGATACATGAAGCAAATAAACCGGTGTCGAATTCGCATAAAACAATCCCCAATTTGCTTCTGATACTGGTGGTGACCTCAAGTCTTCATTGAACAACTCGTATAAATACACACTAGAAGTGATTTCTGGGTGCAAAGGAGTCCCGCTACGATCAAGAACATGCTTAATCAAATTAGAATTATAAGTATCTGCATTGTCAATTGTAGCATAAGGTTCTTTTGAATCACCCTTTGAAGGCCAACCACTCTCGGTAACAAGAACCACAACATCAGTAAAATTCATATTCTTCATCGAAAAATAAGCAGCATCAACCATAGCATCAAGAACATTAGTGTAATGCAACAAAGTATTAGGATCAACCATTTCCTTGGATGGTGTCAAGGGCTTGAACAAAGAATTATCAAGAGGCACCACTCCTTTATTTTGCATAAACACATAGTAAGGATAAAAATTCATCATCAAAGGTGACCCAGTTCTTGATAAAAAATGAAGCAAAGGTTGAATAACCGAGATCCAACTCTGATTAAAAAAAGACTGAGAAGGTGGAAATGAATCAAGAATTATAGAAGCAGAGTGTGGAGTTGAAATCTTTATCTGATTATGCAAATTTTCAGCCACCAAAGCACTATAAAGAGACTCAATAGCTGGCATAAGCAAAGGAGCTGAAGAGGGTACCGTAGTTAAAACCTCATCACCAACAGCAATTGCAGTAATTACAGTCTCTGGATAATAAGCAACAACATTTTTACCAATCCAAGAAGCTGCAGTTGTATTGGAGGATCCAATAGCAAGAAGCTGATTATTTGGAACACTAATAATGACCCGGATCTTGGTTTTAGCCAAGGCCTTGAGTATGTCGGGGTCTACATCATAAAGCTTGATATGTGTAACCTTTTGAAATTGTAGAAATGAAACAAGTTCTGTAGCTGACATAAGATTGGACACATCTTCTCCTATGTTGATTCCCACAAATGGCTCATTGTCTTGTTGGTCCTTGATTTGTGCCACTGCTATTTTTGATGATAAAGCTGCAAATTTGCCAGAAAAACATTAGAAACACAAAAGGGATTCTTCTTAGTTTCTTGAAATAGTGAATATACAAGTGGGGTTTTTCTCCATTACCTTGTGATGATATAAAAAGTGAAATGTACAGGAAGAAGAAGACACTGCAGAGAGGAAGCTTAGACAGTGCCATAACTGAAGAAGAAATTGAGCTTCAGAACGTCATCTTCTGGTTCTGGTTCAGCTAAAGGTTCTTGCATTTGTAGGCTTAATTTTTTCGTTTTCTGAGTGAATTTTCTTGGTGGGTTTTGGTTGGGCTGTGGAGTTGGAGTTGGCTTGTTGACCTCAAGAAATCTTCCAGTATCTAACAAGAATCAAGAAAGCAATCCCATGAACTTACTTGCTAACAAGATGAATTAAATTGTTCGGAAAACTTCAAGAATACCCCTAACTAGATTGCTAGTTTCAATTTCGTCCCCAAACAAAATTTTATTCCTTCAGCTTCAGTCATTTTCAATTAAATCTTTCCATTCATGTTTTTGATCATGACTTCCATCCAAATCATAACTTTCTTTTACCTCTTTATTTTAATGTTTTTCATCAATAATAACTCTTTTTTTTTTACCATTGTTACCATGCTTCTTCCTTGAGTTTATAAGATTTGTTTTATACATGATTTTCTAATATTATGGAACGTACGAGTAAGATCAAGTTTTCTACGATCTTGGAGAACATTATTGTCCCTATTAGAAGAACTTCATTGAAAAATCCAAATTATTTGGGTATAAAATCAAT
Organism: Populus deltoides; assembly: GCA_015852605.2. Taxonomy (NCBI): domain Eukaryota; kingdom Viridiplantae; phylum Streptophyta; class Magnoliopsida; order Malpighiales; family Salicaceae; genus Populus; species Populus deltoides. The sequence continues at coordinate 23,424,105 of CM027573.2, read as the reverse complement.
AGAAAAGGTTGTTTGGGGAGACAATCGACACTACTCCAATAATTGGGGGGCATAATTGAAGTTTGCCCTAACTTGTTCGTTTATCTATGTGAATTCCCTAAAGTGGCCTTGAGAACCGACAAGTACTTTAGTTTATTTGCAACGTGCTCTTCAAGACAAAGGGTAAAGGTATGAAACAAGAAGTGGAGCTTTATGGTAACTTCATCTAGATTGACATGGCTGGTTCTTGAAGTGATGGAAGTTGCAGAGGCTGTCATTCCAGAGAGAGACGTTAGAAATCTCTGATATATGTAGCCCACCAGTACAGTGCACTCAGCTGCTTGCCAGAGTGTCCTTCTTTAGAGTTCGGACTTGTAAGGCCTCCACGCTCGACAACATTTTAATTGCAATATGCTCTATTTGTAATATTAGAAGACAATTGGACATCTTTTGTTCAATCTTTTCATGTCATGTGGCTTTTATTGGACCATTTTGCTAGTAATAAAAAGTTGGATAAAGAAACCCAAATCACTTTCGATTGGAAATAGCAGGGTAGTTTTGCCCAAATTATAGATTACAAGAAATTAAAATAAACAAAAAATACTAAAAGAGATCAGAGATCCTGCAGATTAAGAGTGATTTCACTGTGGATTTAAAAAGTGTTTTGCGTTGAAAATTTTGTTGATCGCGAGATATATCTGGTTTAATTTCTTCTCAGGTTTTGTATGTGCGGTTGAGTTCTTGGCAACGTGGCTTCTTTGTTATCATAATATATACATATTTTTTGTGTTTTTGTCTCAAAATATGGTGAGGGCCAGACACCAACAAACAGTTTTCCTCTCATATGAATCTTCCCTTTCCACCAAATATCACCAAACCCTTCACTGGCCATTGCTATGCATTCACCAAACACATTGCCTCTCTGTGTTAGAAAAAGGGTGGGGCTTATTCATTCGAAGATCGCTTGTTAGCCAAGGAAGAAAGGTTTTTGATCTCTTCTGTGCTTTGCTTTTAGTTTTTTTTGGTGTCCATTGGCACAAATAAGATTTTTTAAACAGAATTGTCTTCTACGGTGGTGTGTGCCCTTTCGCTTTCTGTTTTAATAACCCAGATTTTAAATGATGAATTCTGATGAAGGACTACATGATTGACAAGACAGGCATGAGCAGTAGATGAAGGCTACTTTTCAACTCGAAAGCCCTGGGGAAGTTTCTTGCATTCTTGCTGAAATAATGGGATAGGATATTATTATAACAGTGTACTTGCAAAAGCTTGAAACTCATCCCTCAAGAAGGAAAGATTTAATACATTTGAAGTTTAGTACCTAATCCAACCATTGTGCAGAATATTGTGTTTCAACGCCCTTAGTAGTTCCAGCAACCTGCAATGATGCTTGAGTAATTGTTATCACAATAACATTTGTTCATTTTCATTCCTGTGCACCTTTATACATGGATTTTCTTTAGTTTTTTCTTTTCTTTTCTTTTCTAAACATCTATGGTATTCAATTATGGAGTATTAAGCGAGAATTGAATTTTTCAGGGGCAAAATTCAGCATCGAAGAATTGGGCAGAGAGAAATATCCAAGTACTCATTGTTGTTAATGATGGTGAGTATATAAATCGGTGCTTCTTTTTATTTTCCTGAATCGGTGAGGTTGCTGCTTTGAATATTGTTGTCATTTTTCATTGATTTTTATTGCTTTCTCAACAATGTTTGTGTGTTGGTTGCTGTTATGTGGGTTGTTTGTTCGCTTTGAGAGTTGCTACTCAGTGAGTTCGTAACCTTTTCCATGACTGGATTATTGAAATCGGTGCTTTCCCCCCCTTTTTTCTCTCTTCACTCTATATATAGTGTTAAAATAAATGATGAAGTTTTGGATCCCGTAGTTGTCCTTGTCATGAATTCCTGAGTGTGCTGGCATTTTACTGAGTTGATATACAAAAACACTTATCAATAATAGGCAACTACAGGGTGCCAAGCAAGCTACTAATGAAGGAAAAATTGTAGTGCTTTGGTAGCAGCTTGCAGAACATTGGCCAAAGAGATCACTTAAATATTGCGATCTCCAACTCCTAGGATCCTTGCATTCAAAGTCTTCCCCACCTTAACCCTTGCAGTCCACTTCAATGCACCTTTGTCTTAAAATCTTCTTTTTGTGGTCGAACTGATTAACTTACTGGTTCTTGGCTAAATGGACTGTAGTCTGTAGACCAGGTTCGTTATTTTAAAACTCGATCAGGAATAAACTGAGAAAAATGGTACTATTATTCTTGAGTAGTTTTATGGTGTTACCAGTTGAACATGTTACGAAGCCAACGAGAATAGGTGAAGCTAATAATACAGATGAGAAATGTTTGGTTTGTTGAGAAAGACTCTGGCTCCAGGGAAAACATGATACATGAAGGAAATTATGTTTGAGCTAATGAAATGCATCAATTACTACGTTGGCATTAGCAAATAGAGATTGAGAAAGGTCATTTGGCTGATGACTTGAGTTTTAACCTCTTCCTAAACACTTCTGGTCGATATATTGGTTAAATGTGGTGGTATTTAATCATCAAACTTGCTCTATTAGTATGGTGTGAGCAATTACACTGACGCATTCATGAAGTTTTTCTTAAAAAAAATCTTTGACTTCTTAAAAAATCATCGAACTTGCTCTATTTGTTTGTTTGTTCCTTTTAAAAAAATCATTGACTTTTTAGCAAGTGTATATTATTAAATAAAATATAAAAGAACAAAGTAATTGAGTCAGGTCACGTTCATGACCTGAGGTCTGTATTTAACGGATCTCAATATTTAAAAAACAAAAGCGAATGCATTTTGGATTTAAAAAGAAAAATATCTTATTACTGCTGGAAAAAGCATTAATGCATGCATGTGTTTGACGACGATGGCTTCGACGAAACTGTTTTTATGCGTCGAAAGGTAATTCGTGGTGGCGGAAACCTATCTAGTAATTTGCTATAATATTAAGGAATTAGCCTTGTTGAAGAAAAAAAAAGGTAATCTCTTCTTTGATTTTCTAAGTTTGATGTGAACACCATAATGATATTTTCATTATAAAATCCAAAATGAATGAAAATAAGGTTTTATGATGATTGGATAACGAGTTTAATCATGTGTCTTATTATTTGATCAATTCTCCATAAATAAGAAAGGTGGTGGCTTGATATTGAAAGCTTATTACCTACAAAATAGTTTTTTTAAAAAAAAAAATTTAAGATTCTCTAATGATTAAATCAATAACTATGTAGAAAGAGTAAAATAAATATACAAAAAAACACTAATTTACAATAACAAAATTGTTTGTTCTTGTTTTGATATTTAATCAAAGCTTTCTATATAAGAGAAAATGATGTTATCTGTATATGTTGAGAATGAAAAAATTATAAATTTTATATTTCATAGTGTATTTATACCTCTTGAATTTTGTTATTTTACTTGAATGAGAGGACTGAAAAATCATCTCACCTTAAAAATATTAATAAAAGTATATTTATCTTGAATTTTATTTTACATGTTTATAGATTTTAAATTATATTCACTCGAGATTTACATTGAACTATCTTTTTTATGTTTTTACGGAGAGCACTGCTTGCTTCGGGGTACCCCATGCTCAACGCTGTTTGCTTCAGTTTAACAAGATTTTTATGCCTTGGACCGAGTCATCGGCTAAACCAGGTTTTATAAATTTGCTCCTCCCGTCCGACTTCCATTGGTTCTTGGAAAATGGAATAGCAGCCAGATGTTCTCATAATACAACAGCTTAGTAATAATTTAGGTTTTGTTTTGTTAATGCAGCAGTAAAATCTAATTTTTGGTTTTCAGACATCTGAAGCCTGAAACTTCTTTTTTATTACTTGAACTGTGCCTCCTTGAATGCAGTTTTAGATTTTCCTTCAATTTCTCAAATCATAGGCAGAAGATATGAGTTGTTAACTACCTTTGGATATGAATCCCTTTTATTTGTGTGTGTGTGTCAAAATTCAGTTCATTTCGTTGCATTTGACATGTTAGACCAACCGTGGAGACTGAAGATCTCTGTACGCAAGAAAGGTAAGTATCTAAAACCTTGGATATGTGGTCAATGGAGGCGCTATGTTCTTCAGAAAAAGCTCAGGCCAGGAGATAGAGTTACCTTGATTATGCATGTGCAAGAGAATGGTGTAAGAAATTATCGTATCATAGCTGAAAGGAAGCATTTCGGCTTTCTGGTATTCCATTGATCACTAGTTTACTGCACAGGCAAGGTTGGGATATCTTCTGGAGCAAGTGTGGAAGCATTCTTGTAGAAAAGTGAATTGGGTGAAAAGATGAAATATAAGGGACACTGAAATGGACTATAAGTATATAATGAGCTTAATAGAGTTTTTCTTTTTCTAGCTTAAGCATATTTTTAATTCAATCATCTATGTTCTGCCCATTTCTATTGTATATGAGATTATATGTTTTTAATTAATTTCTAGTTTGCCATTAACTTACGGGCACTAGCTTTAATAATAAATTATTATAAAAGAAAAAAAATAAATATGTGTGTATTTTGTAGAAGGTAAATAAATAAAGAAAAAAATTGCATTTAGTGTGAGTTATGACAGTAACTTGAAATACAGGATTTTGATTCAATATTTAGAGTAAAAATCAAAGATAATTTCAACCAAACATACGATTTCTCTTCGAATGTATCAAGACAAATAAATCTGAACAGAAATAACTAAAATTAATTTACAAAATTCTAATAAAATGGACTCTAAATAAGATTGAACAAGAATCCACTTCATTATGTATGTTTGGGTTCATAAATGCTATGAAGCCGTGTATTTTCTTAAAAAACATCTATGTTAAGCTACTTGGCATGTAGCGTATTTATAAACATGTCCGGTAAATGGCAATTAGAGGTCTGGATAAACACAAACTTTCAAGATTACCTTGCAAGATGGTGAGCACAAACTTTTATCACCAGTATAAAAGCGATGATATTTTACTTCCCTGCATTGTACACAAAAATCCATCCTAGCAATTCTATTGAGGTAAAGAAATTACTTTTCTTCTTATTTATGCTTCATGGTGAACTAGAAACAGGGTTTTGTGGAGGAAGAAGAGGTTGGCCAATGATGGGGCGTATGAACAAGTTTTTGGAGAAGAGAGGGTGTAGTTGACAACTAATTAAAAGGAGCGGAGCCAAGGTGATACCTGTGCTCAAAACGTCAAAGGTAAAATACAAAACCCAAGGTGCAAACCGATTGAGTATTATGTTTGCGGTTAAGATTTGAAAAAAATATTAAAAAATAGTTATAAATTTATGATAGTTTTTACCATAATTTTTAAAGTTACAGTAAAAGTAACAGTCAAATTGGGTACGTGGAATGTACAAGGACATATCCAGGCCTAACCTGGGGTTGGACGCGGTCACATCGAGACCTAATATGGGGTTGGACGGAGATGCGGCCAGGACCAACTTGGTGTTGGGCGTGGAGGTGTCCAGGTCCAACATGTAGTTGGGCGCAGAAGCGTCCAGGCCCACCGCGGGGGTGGGCGAGGACGCGTCCAGATCCACCGCGGGGCTGGACGTGGAGGTGACGAGACCAACGTGGGGTTGGGCGGGGACATGTCCACCCCCAATGTGGAGCTGGCTGCAGTCATGTCCAAGCCCAACGTGGGGTGGGCGGGGACGCATCTAGACCCATTGTGGGAATGGGCATGGACGCGTTCAGGGCCAACATGGCTTTTGGCAGGGACGTGTCCAAACCCATCGTGGGAATGAGCCTGGACGCGTCCAGACCCAACATGGAGTTGGCAGCGGTCGCGTCTAGACCCACCGTGGGTTGTGCGTGTAGGCGTTCAGGCCCAACATGGAGGTGGACATGGTCGCGTCCAGGTCCAATGTGGGGTTGAGCGTGGACGCGTCCAGGTCCAACATGGAGTTGGGTGGGGACTCGTCCAAATCCAACTTGAGGTTAGGCGTGGACACGTCAGGGCCAACATGTTATTACCACCAAAGAAAAACCATATATTGATTCGAAAGATAAAGTTAAAAATTATTACTAGTATTATTATAATTTGTTCTATAAATATTATCATTTTTATTATAATTGAAGGTATTAATATTAATACTATTATCCGTGTTATAAATATTACTATTTCTATTATAGTTTAAATTATTAATATCAAAAATATTATTATTTACAGTACAAATATTTTTATTTTTATTATAATTAAAAGTAATAATATTTATTTTTATTGCAGTTCAAACTATTAATATAAAAAAATATTATTATTTGGAGTACAAAAATTATTATATTTATTATCATTAAAAATATTAATACTAAAAAAGTATTATTATTTTTTGTCCCAGCGCCATGTGATGTCTGACTCTTAGCCCTAGAAACAGGCAAGCCAGCCCCAGCGCCTTTTTTTCGCCTCTAGAGTATATAAGTACTTGATGACTGTTTGAGAATGAATGACAACTGTTAATTTTATGCATGCTGAATTGCTGATGCATGGTGGGCTCCTTTTTTTCTTTTCATATTAATGCTTTTAGGTTTGAGAAAAATTGGCTTTATATTATGCAGTTGATCAGCTACCATTGTGGTTGTGATGGTGGTTAAAAAAAACTTAAATGCACAAATTAAATCAGTAGTTATAAAACATAATTCTGTGAATAATGTTTTATCCCATCTTCTTTAGAAAAGAACTTTGAACATATATTGATTGTGCACACTTTAAAATACAAGAAGGATTCGATGAGCTACTTTCTTCTTGTTGTTCTCATTGAGCAAGGACGCCTCTCTTTTCTTCTCATCGAATCTCACCGATGTTCACTTCTCCAGCTTGCATAAGGTGCAATCATGAGCTACTTTCTTTTTTTGTTTACACAGTAGTGAAAGAATAGTTTTTCTTTCATTTGTTTTTTCTCATCAAAAGTGATGTAAGTAGAACAACCATAACACAAAAAAATTAATCAGAAAAAAGATTAAGTAGGGTTAGTGGTATAGAAATCAATGCGGTTGGTGATATATAAAGATTTAAGAACTAGATAATTAGAGAAGTCTTATTAATCATGGTGTGTTGTTATTAAGATCGTGATCGAACGCTTACTTGTAAGTTTTTGTTAATCATCGCGCGACAATGGCCATCATCTAGATTGTGAAAATGATGATGCATACAATACAAGAATATTCAAAGGGTACTAGAGATATTAGTATGTTCTTGTATTTTAGAATTATTAAAAAACAATTATGACAAAACTATTCGTCCCTTTTCATGACTTGAAATTTAGATGATAGCTTAAAAAACTATTTAAAATATATAGTTGTTGGGACTCTAGTTCAAAAATATTTCTACACTAAATATAATTAATACGCCTTCTTGATTTTTAAATTTTAAAATACTATACATATATACATGTCTATACACACACACACACACGAAGTTCTAACAATAATTTTGTATTATTTTTTAAGTACTTTTTAGAGTCACTTGTATATTGAAAAATCATCAAACACTATTAAGATAACTCCCGACATCATATATATATATATATATATGATTTATTGCAAGCTTAATAAATGATTTGCTTTTCAACAGCCTCTTACTTGTGGACAGGCATGTCTATTGTCCACAAAAGCAAAAGATAAAAAGAGGGTCCCTCTTATCATATCCCTATTCCAAACAAACAAACAAACAGTTTGGAGTTTTTGAGATGTGCCTCAACTCTCTCATTGGTTCTTCCTGCTTTTATTATCATATTCCTCCAGTAGAAACAAAAAAGTAGCTGCTCAAACAACATGTACGCTAACACCTTTTTTTAGGATATACGTATATTGAATCTTGGAGGAATAAAAAAACGATGAAATTTTGAATAAAGAGAGAGAGAACTCCAGGCCGAGCTAGGGTCCATGTTTATACTTTTCAAAAAAATCATATTATATATCTAAATAGCATCTCCATTGAACATGCTCTGAAAGCGAAAGGATTGCAACGTCTAAAAATAGGTTTCGATTTACATATGAATATGCAAGGAAATATTATACATTGCTGTTTGAACAAGATTTCTCTCTTTATTACCCAGATGTTATATAGATATTGCTTTGAATTTTGATCATTTATAGGCTGCTTGCAGTTTTTCAAAGCAGCACATGGTTAGAAAACCGATTTCACACATAGAAGCTTGAATTGGGCTAAGTTTTATTCTAAATTGTTTTGAATATTGATTTAATTAAACTTAAATGATCTGATGGATTAATTAATTGACCGTTTCAAATCCATAAATTTTCTTTAAAAAACCTAAGACAACATCTTAGCCGCCTATGAATTGAAATTAATTTAACAATCCAATAATTCATATCCCAAACTTATCGGACAACTATAATGCCAGCAGCCACCACGCTAGCTAGCCACTCTTCCCCCATGACAATTTACAGCACCTCTGCGCCATGGCTATGTTAAGAGTATTCATGTAACTACTGAGAAAATTCATCACAACAATTAATTAATGAAAAACAAATATGGATAATTATGATGATGGTGGCTCAATTGGTAAATGATTGTCTCACACCTTAGTGTCTAGTCCATACACTCAGTAGGTTTTATATCTGAAAATAGAGGTGGAGAGAAAGATTGAACGAATAATATGCAAATAGGCATTCATTCTTTCTAACTTTTAAACCTCACGTTTTAAGCGACATCTGATCATTCCTCCAATTCTAAAATTAGGAGAGAAAGATTGAAGGATTTGGCGGGACACGCACACCTCTCTCTCTCTCTCTCTCTCTCTCTCTCTCTCTCTCTCTCTCTCTCTCTCTCTCAACTCGTGCATTCATTATTTGCTTCTTTCTTTTATGTATAAATGGGATCATACCCTCTAACTCCATTACTCTACGATCAGCTAGCTTGCCCTCTCCAGTCTCCCCTCTTAACTCACTATTCATCGAAAGCAAACTCTCTCATATCATCCTTAACTCTCCCCTACACATTTAGCTCTATCATGCCCACCGTGATTATACGTAAACGACTCACTCCCACAGAAATCAAATCTTGTCTGTTTTGTCCCACTCGTACAGTACACTCGGCATTTCCGATATTACTGGCCGAGGGTCAAACGGCTATTTGGTTTCAAGCAAGAGATCCCACCGGGAAAGTTTGGAATTTTAAGCTCTCTAGACGGCCTCATGGCCCTCTGAAACCCGTCATCAGAGGTGACTGGTTGAACTACGTCCGTGAGAAGGGCCTTAAAGTTAATGAAGTCATCATCCTAACAAGGGAACTAGATATTCAAAATGGAGAAACCTACCACGTCAAAGTTGAACCAGATTTGGAACTCACCTTGTAGACCATTGTTTCGGCTTATGAGGTGATCACCTTACTCTTGCTGTGGCATTTATGCTTTGCTTCTTTCGATCTGGTTTCAGATCCCCTAGAGAGTCTTCAACTACTAGGGTTTGGTTTAGTCTTGGGTTTATTTTAATATAATCTTTGACGGTATGATACTATTAATCAATATAGTTATACACTCACATAAGTTGACTCTACTCAGTGTTCGAGTCTACTCTACTTCTAGCCTTTCTTGGTCTCTAGCAGTTCTCTCAGCCATTGAATCTCTCTCTCTCTCCCTCCCTCTCTCGCTCTCTCCCTCCCTCCCTCCCTCCCCTATGGCAACGTTTTTCCTGAAGTTTTTGCTGAGTTTTTTTGGCTTGTGCTAAAAAGAAATAAAAAAGATACAGCCTTTTGGATGTCAAGTCTGATAAGTTGTTAGATTTGTGGATTGTGATCTCTTTGTTCAGCTTTAGAATTAGCATGAATTTCATGGATTTGACCATGATAAAAGCTTTGACTAATGGAGTCTCTTTTGTTCTCTTGAGTTTATTGGGGTACTGGAGTAGACAATAGATGATGGCTAAAGATACCATGAGGGTGGAAACTCTGTGCTATAGTAATTGAGTCTCTTAATGATTTGATTTTTGAGTGCATTTTCTTGAGTTCTTTGTTTGTGCTAAAAAAATATACCTCTTGATTCCTACATAGCTATCTCTTTCCTACAACGACTAACACAGACTCTGACCAGACGTTTTTTTTTTATACGAAATGGTGTAAAAGTAAAACAATTGACTGAAAGATTTTGTCGTAAGAAAAAATCAATTCAGCCATTTGGGTGCATATTCAGATAAGTTGATAGAATTGTGGATTGTGATATTCTCCAATCTCTCTGTTGATATTGAGCCTTTGAATTAGCACAGGCATAAATTTCATGAATTTGACAAAGATAAAAGTTTTGACTAATTGATTCTTTTCTGTTCTTAATATTCAGATGCTGGAGAAAACAATTGATGATGGCTCAAGATACCTGGAGGGTTAAAGATGCAGAATACAAGAATGCGTAGCATGCCTTTTAGACAACTTAATTAGGGTTTTGGTATCGACTTACGGTTACTCTTTTTTTTTTTTTTTTTTCCTTGTGAGAAAATTTGGCTGAAGCTTTTTGTGATGTGATGTGTACGTGTAAGCTTTACTAGGAAGTTGACTGAAGCACCTAATCGATTAGTTATTTAATAATGCTTGGGTTGTAGTTCTACGTAATCAATCAAGGTCCTCGTACCACTACAGAAAAAATAAATTCAATGATCTTTTAAAGGAGGGCTTGAACACGCACTAGCTAGGGCAAAAAGAAAAACGATTGGATGTTATTTTAGAAAGATACTTAGTTTACCCGCGAGCTACGAAGCCTTCTAATAGACAGTTATTTCCCGTTTAAATCACTTATTTATATATTTAATGTGCTGTTAAGAAATTTTGAAGCTATGGTACGCTTGTTTATTTGATATATTTAATTTTTTTTTTTGGTAGTTTGGTACTTTCCTTGTTCCTTTGGATCTGTAAGAGATCTGCCTGCAAGCCATTGAATCTCTCTCTCTCTCTCTCTCACCTTCTCCTGTGGCAACCTTTTTCCTGAAGTTTTGGCTGAGTTTTTTTGTTTGCGCTAAAAACAAAATAAAAAAGATACAGCCTTCTGGATGTCAAGTCAGACAATTATTGTTTGATGCGTTGATTTTCGATGTAAAAATAATTAAATTTAAAAACTATAAGATAGATGTTGATTAAAATAATTGATCCCCAACATATAAATTTCATTGGGGTTTTAGAAATAATTTTTTTATTTAATTAAATAATAATAAAAATAAACACACATATAAAAGTGATTGAATAAAACTTAAGAAAAAAAATCATAATTCAATTATCTCTCCATAATTGCATAAAAAACAAAAATAATAAATTTGAAAAATTATATAAATAATTTATAATGAAAACATCAAGAAAAAGGATATTCTAATCTTATTCAATATTAATAAACAAATTATCATAAAAATTCTGCATATCAAATTGATACATGATTATTCGTAGAACCATCGATAATATTATTATAAAAAAAATTAAATTTTAAACTGAAATGAGTAATCCATATAAAAGAAATTTAAATTAAATTGTAAAGATAAAAATAAAATTAAAAAAATATATATATCAATTAAAAAATTCAAATTTGATATAATTAACCTATAACAAGATGATTTTTAATTTCTTGTAACTTTTGAAATGTATTTTTTTATCTAAAATGAAAGAAAAGTTATTTGTTGAAAGCCAAGCTATATTTTTTTATATTAAAAAATGTTTTTCATTAAATAATTTTTTTAATAATAAACAAACATATAAAAAATTAAAAAATAATTTTCAAATAACCACGGAATAAACGGTGACGAAGTTTTTTTCTTTTAACAACAACAATTAAAATAAGTTCTCTATATGGATGATGAAGGAGAATAAATTATGATGAGTAATGAGAGGCGTCCCGTCTATCTATGAAAAGAAATTACGGCTTGAAAATACTAGTTTTTGTATTTTAAAAGTATTTATAGAAGAAAATTAAATTTTTTTATTTTTGTTTTAAATAAATAATTTTTTAAAGTTTTTAAATTATTTTGATATGGTAATATCAATCATGATTTTTAAAAATTAAAAAATATTATTTTAATATATTTTTAAATAAAAAATACTTTAAAAATAATCACATATACACTTTTAAATACACCATTCTTGTCGGCTTGCTGCGCCATGCACATGCAGTATTTGACTTGTTTGCCCCCGGGAACTCGCCAACCTTTTGTTTACACATCAGCTTGCAGCGTGCCCAACGGAAAGGGCCCCCTTGAAAGCAGCACCCCTAAAGTAAAAGAAGAGATGCCATGGATTCAGTTATCCTTTTGATTGATTTAATTTGTTTTTGGGAGTTTGGTTTTCTTGTTTATTTGGATCTGTAACAAATCTGCCATGGTACATGTTTGGTTTAAAGCAGATGGTATGCTTGGTTATTTGATTTATTTAATCTGCCAATATATTTATTTACATTTTTCTCTTGGTTTCTCTTAAATTTTCTTTTTAAATGTCATTAATAATTATTTATTTATTTATTAGTGTACATAACTTTTAATTTATTTAATTACATATGAACATAAACTTTTTAATTAATTTATTATATTTTTTGAACTATAAAAATACTTTGAAAAAACTTGCATATATAATTTTGATGAAAAACAAAAGTATTTAACTCATGATGGAGCAGAGACTGATTCAAAACACCTTTCTCAAAGCTTAACCCCACCACATTTTGGCATCATAAATCCTTAATTTGTGCAAATCTGATTCATCATAAATGCTTTTCAATCGTCATTGCCTGATCTACAAATTAATATTCCCTATCTATCTTTTTTATTGGAAAATTTGGCAATCTTCTAATCCTTTATATATCTGGTTGTTGTTCTTTTCAAACTCATTTCTATTTATTGCTCTTTTGCTCTCAAATGCATGCTGAATTTATTTGAAAAGAGTAGCTAGCAGGTTAAAACGAGATTCTCCTCACAAATTAGGATCTCTCCTTTTTTCAGGTATAGCCAGCCGCCTGGTGTACTTTGATATATAGATCATTATGTCACTTAATTTAAATTGATTTATCAAATTTGTATTCATTCAAAGTTATGGAATAAATGAAATTTTATCATCATGTGCTCTAATTTATCAATCTTCTTCTTCGGGGACACTGTTTGAAGCTCATGCGTGACAAATGGCTTACGGGTGGAGACATATAATTGTTTGGAGAAGAAAATAACGAGTATAGAGTGCATAAATGGTAATGGCACAGAGGGAGTAGAATTTTCAAATGTTGAGGTTTGCTTTTTTAAGCTGATCAAGTGGCCGGAAAGGAACATGGTTTTAATGAGCTCATATCCTTAATTTGTGAGGAGAATGCTCGTTTTAATGAGTAAAGTGTCTGGAAAGTAAAGTGTCTATATACAATGAATCACGTTCATGCTTATCCTAAAAATATCTCAAACCGCAAATTAATAGAGCACTGTAATTAATTGGAAGTAGTAGACATATATTTATACTTTTATTTTGGAAGTGAGCGGATAAAGTAAACCTGGTCCGACTATAAATAGTGTTCACTCTCCACTATATATCAAGATCACAGCAGAAGGGGAGAAGCAGCCTGAAGCTGCTTTTGACAAACCTGTGTTTTCAATGTAAATATAAATAAATTCGACAAACAGTAAATTAAATTTTAACATTAATCAAACATATTGTTTGTGTCTTTAAAAGCAAAAGGTGTAGTGAAAATAAACACCCTATTTTACATGCATCATAACTGGAGTTAAAAAGAAAAAATGAAAGAAAAGGTTGGGGCTATTTTGCTGAAAAGGAGAAAAATCAACAAAGAAACATTAAGAAAATCAGAGCATTCAGCCCAATATAAAGGAGGAAGAATACTCTTAAACAAAGTTGTCGATTATATTCTTGCCAAGGAGAACAAATTTTATTTTGCTCAGGAAATTGATTCATTCCGAATTTCTCTCTCCATTTTCAGCTAGCCATGATATTTGGGGTTTACTTTGTCCGCCCAATTCCAAAATAAGAGTATAAATATATGTCTACTACTTCCAATTACAGTGCTCTCAACATCTCAGTAGTTCGATTCAGACTCTCATTGGCCATGTCACCGAGTCAAAGGCCAAGAGGAGTACTTGTGCCTGTAAGTGAATTCAGTTCTACCTCGAGTACTGATACAAGATTAGAATGCTGAGATAGTTTCAGTGATCTAACTAAATTCATAGCACTATTATTGATAGTTCAATAATCCATTCGAGCTCTTCTGCTCTTAGTCAATTGCTAAAATGGTACTTTGAGGTGGATTATTGTTGTGCCGCTGCCTCTAATCTATGGCGCTGTGTTTGGAATATCCACCTCTTCTCACTTCATCCTGCTATGCCTTTTGCAAATCATTATGATTGAAGTGCTGAATATGACATTCTTTCTGTGTGCTAATCAGGCGAGATTAAATAAAAGATTTAATAAGTTGAGTGGTTTGGAAATATATATCATTTACCATTCGGCAATCAAGACAGTCAATATGAGGCCATTTCTGTAGCAATCTATACATGTGGTGCTCTGGAAGATAAATCCACACAGTTCCCCTTCAATTCAAGATGAGTCACTCTCTGAAACACTGGAATATCTATTTCTTCTGCATAAGCAAAGAGCCTGGAAATCCACAACAAAATAGCGAGAAATTCATAATTCCAATAGAAAAACTCTATTTTGTTTAATATGACTTCAATCTTTTTAAAAGAAGTAGAGCAAAACAACCTTGTATTAATAAGAAGCACTGTCCTAATGACATAATTAACTGAATTCTATTCGACGCAAACATAGGTGATAGCACAAGAGTTTTTTTTTTTTAGGCAATAGAATGCATGAAAACACCTATTAATAGGCATACAAGAGAACTAGAATAAATCTGCAGAGACCAAGAATCTTCAGAAGACAGAACCAGCTGACTTATAATCAAGAAACCAAAATCAAAACCATGCCATTGTTTCTTCAATGCAAGAAAACTCCACCTTGATGGTATCATTAAGGACCGTAGTAGTAGCTAGCAGCTTCTGAAAAAACAAAAGTCCTGCCCATGCATGATTGACAGAGAGAGAGGAAGAGAGAGCTGCTCAATCAAAGGCCACAATTTTTATTTCATTTATACAAGTTTTCTGTACATTGATTCATTTACATACTGAGTTCAGCTTTCAATACTCACTGAATAAGATAATTCTGGGCAATCCGTAAATTGATACGAGGGATGACAATGTAGTTAACGTTGCAGTAACAAGAAACAGTTCATATCATTTCGATCCATAACGTCCAATACATGCTCTGCAAGCTGTTCCAATCCTTATCGTCCAGCTAAAATCGTCACTTGACTTTACAGACCTGATATTGTTAAAAGCACACCATAATGATCGCTAGGCAAGACAGGAAGCTCCAACATCTTTACCTCTCTTCTCACTTTCTTCTCCTTCATATATGATAACCCAGGTATTGCCTCCTTACCAATCATGTCAATTTTACTGATCTTGAAATCACGCAGACTGCATATGAATCGATCTAGTCTCTTTTGCAATGGAAAATTGCCGGACAACATTTGGTTGGATTTGGTATCATATGTTCATCCATCGTCCCCTGGCTTCAACTCTACCCAGGCATCAACCCATCCATCAGGGAAAGGAAACTGACCATCCAACTTATCATCCCAGTTCATGTCACCACAAAAAATCACATTTGAGTTCTTCTTGAGAAGGTTGATGGCCTCCTTTGCCTGATCCACACGTTCCTTGCTGAACATCTGATCCCATTTTGGAGGTGCTGGACAAGGACTCTCTAGATGGCTAGTGGCAACAACTAATGACTTTTTTCCTGGAACTTCAAGCTCAGCAATGCAAAGTTCTCTCCCCATTATTGAATTCATAAAGGGTTTAGTGCTGAAAGATTTTACTGGTAGTTTGCTTAACTGCAAACAAGGGGGCAATATTAATAATAATAATAAAAAAATTAACTTAGAAAAAAAAATGAATGACAATATCAAGTCTTTTAAGTTGGATCGCTGACAACTACAAGGCAATGTAATACATGAAATCCAGGTAAGATATTATTTGGTCCCATGTTTTACAAAGACACTGACTTTAAGGAACTGCTAAAATTTAGTTATAGGTCAAACGTATTCCGTGATCAGTAAGATAATCAAGGGCCGGTCCAATAAATGAAACACTATCACTCAACCAAAAGAAGGAAAACCTGCAGAAGTTCATTTAACAGCCAACATCAAACCATGTTTCCATGATTCTCCAGTTCGGGGGAGAGAGTGTACAACAAAGAGAATTATCAGGATCCATACTTTGTCAGTAAGTAAAGTAAGCCAGAAGCATACTAACAAGCAGAATACCATCCAGCACATATCAAAACCATACCTGCATGCAAAAATATCCTATTGAACTTGCTATTTCAGAAGAAACAGAGCATTGATATGCTTTCCACCAGCTGGATTGCTGAAATATGTCATATATATCTGGAATAACCTCCTGCAGGAAAAAAAATGGCAATAATTAAGATGAAAGTCAACACAGGGAGATCCAATTTCAAGAGTAGGGAACAAGAAAAACCTGTAAACAAATGACATCTGGTGAATGTAGTTGAATAAGTTCACCAAGTGCTTCCATCCTCCTATGCATCTCCAGGTCTGCTCGGAACCAAACATTGTAGCTCAAAATCTTTAAGGAACCAAACACTGCTACTGAATTTGTATCCTCTGCCACAAATTTAAGAAGCTTTCAATCACATGCAATGAACATACATAACTGAAACCTTTTAATAAATTCCCATCTCCGTAGTGCTATAACCGAGGCCCAAAAGGTACAATGTTCGACCAAATATACATAGCAAGCAGTCAAATTTCATGATGGTAACTCGAATGCTAAAAAGCAAAAAGCAGCAACTCAACAAAACCAATGCTTATACATAACCTCATCAATCCATCATTATGGTTTCAGACAACATAAATAAACTCACAAAGCAGAAGGCCAGAAAATCGAAATAAATAAATATAATTAAATCAACTTGAACTACAAAAATCCCACTTACTTGTTAAAACAGAGACTCCCTTGTTTGATGCCCTAGCTCCTTGAAACACATCCAATTTCACACTAGCCCCATCACTTTCATCTGCATATACTAAAACATTCAACAACAAAATCTAGAAGACTAACAAGCAAATAAGAACTAACCTTTATGAACAAACATAAAGAAAAGCTGGCAGATGATTATTGAGGACAACACAACAAGCTTAACATGTGACTGACAACAGGCAATGGCATTCATTTTCACATTTTCCATCTCTAAATATATAAATATTTATCGGGAAGTACTTTATCAAGTAAAAATTACTGAAATCTTTTTAATGCAATCCCATCTCCCTAGTAAAATGAAGGACAAAAAAGCATAATAAGCAACACACATGAACCTAACATATCAGAGCAATCAAACTGAACATTGTGAACAAAACCAGCAACACAATAAAATTATTACTTAACATAACCTCTCTAATCCACCACTATCAATGAAGACAACATAAATAAATAATAAAGCAAAAACCCTTAAAAAAGACTAACTAGAACCAAAAAATTCTCACTTACGACCCGCCCTTTAGAACTATGACTCCCTTGTTTGAAGCTTTAACCCTTGAAAATTGAAACCCACCCAATTTCTCACTATGGCCATCACCCCCATCTGCATGGATCGGCACCAATTCATTCCAGAAACAAAACTAAACAGACCCATCAAAACCCAAAGGACAAAGAACATTACAAGCAACTCACATTGAACCTCACATACACAATAAAGCAGTTAAACTAACCTTGTTAGAATGAAAATAGCAACAAAACTACAACCTCGGAAATTTCCATTATGAGTAGCACTGAATGGAAATAAAATCACAGAGCATAAACCTTTAAAAAGAAAGAAAGAAAAAACCTTGAGCCACAAACATGACATACCCTTTAAAACAATCACTCCCTTGTTTGATGCTTTAATCCCTTGGAATCCACCCAATCTCGCAGAAGCCCTATCACTTCCAAAAGGATTCACTTCTCTCTCTCTCCCACGATCCCACCACCACTACCATACCCACCGCGGTAATCATTTCGGGGAACACCCCAGCGTGATCCACCACCATACCCAGGACGATCATTACTCGACGCAGGCCCGCTAAAGGCAGCAGCTGGTGGATCTGAAGATGACGCGCGGTTGCGGAGATGAGGGAGGGCATATGTGGATCGAGTAGGGGCATTTCCCGCAGTACCTACACTTTCATTGTTAGCAGAAGAGCCAGCATTTGTGCTCTCATCTACAGAATTCGAAGCCAAATCAGCCCATGAACTCCTCGTATTCATCACAATTCTTAACCTAAACGCAAAAACCCCAACACAAAATTCCCTTTCTGAAAAAATCAACTTCTACTTCCACAAATCAAACTTTACGCAATTCCACTTTTCTTGATATCACAACTTGAATTCAAGCCCTGATCTGATTCACCAACTGTCAAAATTGAAATGCAACAACTCTAATCCAAAAAACAAACAATAATCCTACCGTTTTTCTAGAGAGAACCTGAGAAGGAAACGGAAAGGAATGAGAGAGAGAGAGAGAGGGAAGGATGGTGTGTTAGGAATGGAGAAGATCGAAGAAGACAAAGAAACTCTAAAATTAAGGATGAAGAAGATGGAGGAGGAAGAGATTTTTTTATAAAGAAACGCAAAAATATCTATTGGTGGGGCTTCCAATTAAATCATATCATTATAATCACATTACAAAATTATAGTTATAATTACAAATTAAAAGAAAAAAATATGTAATTATAATTTTATAAGAAACTCTTACAAAATAGATTACCAAATCACTGACAAACTTGCACCTCCCCAATCGCATTCATTCAGAGTACTCAGCTTCTGCAATTCTGGGCAATCACCAAATAACTGCACAGCTCATCTGGAAGCAGACAGCTAGGCAATTTAACTTTTCAGAATGGGTTTATTTTGGAGTTTCAGTTAAGTTAGTACTGGACAAGAGAGAAGGTGATGAGGTAAACGGCTCATCATCATAGTTAAGGACAAGTGATCAATCCTGTACTTGACAGCTAGGCAATTTAAATTTGCATTTTTTAAAAACAATTGAGATTAATTTTATAAATAAATCAAGTCATCATAAATTAAATTCAAAAAAAAATTAGATAACTATTTTATTTTTTTATGTAAAAATTATATTTTAAATAAAAATTATATCTAATTATATATTTTAATAAAATTAAATATTTATACATGGTTGCTTATGACTAGAAATACTCTTACTTTGACCATAACTTTAAAAATTATAGTAAAAAATTGGGTTGAAAACATCATAAATTTATAATATTTTCAAATCTAAATTTTACCAACCTTAACCGCAAACATAACATTCAAGGTAATCTTGAAAGGTTGTGTGAATCCAGACCTCTAATTGCCATTTACCGGACATGTTTATAAATATGCTACATACCAAGTAGCTTAACATAGATGTTTTTTAAGAAAATACACGGCTTCATAGCATTTATGAACCCAGACATCGCATTTCAGTGTCCCTTATATTTCATCTCTTCACTTTTCTACAAGAATGCTTCCACACATGCTCCAGAAGATATCCCAACCTTGCCTGTGCAGTAAACTAGTGATCAATGGAATACCAGAAACCGAAATGCTTCCTTTCAGCTATGATACGATAATTTCTTACACCATTCTCTTGCACATGCATGGTCAAGGTAACTCTATCTCCTGGCCTGAGCTTTTTCTGAAGAACATAGAGCCCCCATTGACCACATATCCAAGGTTTTAGATACTTACCTTTCTTGCGTACAGAGATCTTCAGTCTCCACGGTTTGTCTAACATGTCAAATGCAACGAAATGAACTGAATTTTGACCGGCAGGCATAGGGAAAGCCCCCAAGCTCTCAGTCGGGAATTCGAATCGCTTATTATTCGTGTCACTTTCGGATAGCAATTTGGCCATCACCTCCATTTTTAGAAAGTGGCTGAGAAAAATGTATAATTAAGAAGGTATATGCGTTCTAAATGGTTAATTTGAAGATTTTTATTGGGATGGTGATATGGGAGATGGATAGATACAAGTCATTCATACTGATCAAATTATGGAAATTTATAAACCTCAGTCTGTGGCGTTGACATATTGTTATATCTAGAATTTGGATTGGGAACATGCACTGAAATTACTAATGATCTTTGGAAAACTTGGTGGTCAACAACGTGGAGGTTTTTTTTTTTTTCCTTTTACTTTAAAGATTATTGTGGATTTCACTAGCATGTGAACGTCGGGCTGGGTACATGCATGACAATTTAGTAAACCTACAGAAAGAAAAACTTTGTCCTATGCAAGTAATATTCTAGAACTAGTTATTGGAAAGTAGATGACAGACAATGTTGTCTTAGTCTATAGGTCCACAAAGAAAAACAGAAGATAGTTTCACTAATATGGGTGGGAATCCGTCAAAATACATATTTAGAGAAGCTTTCAACTGTAGTTCACTGTGGAAAACAGGATACAAAACAGGCAAAATTACCTTTTTGTGCGCTTTGATTGTGGCAATCAATTGTTTTTCTTTTGAACTTCAAAGTATGGTCGATTGGCTTTAAAATTTACCGAAAGAAGGTCCATTGATCCATTTAATAAATACCCCTTAGAAAACTACCAAATTGCATTTTTTAGAAAATATAGTTTTTAATATGTTTAGGCAGTTTCAAGTATTTTATTTTTGCTTCATTTCTCTGCTTTTATGGACTTAATATAGAGAAGCCAATTAATCATGTTTTGTTTTGTGATTTTTCCGTATATTTTTGGTTATTTTTTCTCTCCTGTTTAGCCATGTTCTTATTGAAAGAAACAAACACTTCTCCTATAATATCCGATGGTCTCTTATAGTATCAACAAGACAACAACTGAATGTTATTTGTTGAGGATAATGTAATGTCAAATAAGTAAAAGTCTAACAAAAGTCTGGTTCCGTTTCTAACACGTGATTAACCAATAGTAGTCAGGAACCACAGCGCTATATATTCAGTGCATGAAGAAATTGACGAACAACCTTCGACATACTAAAAAGTAGAAAATGATGTGAGTAATGAGAAACGAAGAAAATTATGTAACCATTAGTGGTCTAAATTCAGGCATCTAGAATTGATAGAATTGAAAACTGATTGTGCCCCGAAATTCCAATGTATCTACATGTACAAGCTGATCTTATTTTAAAGTCTTGCATCCTATGGAAGCAAGCATGAAGAAAAGCATCAGAATTGATCAGGAATATATGTGACATATTTTGATCAACCAAAGACGAGACATGCTCCAAAAATAAAGTGAAAAATAAGGAAATTTATATTTGAGGATGGATGAATATTGTTATCCAATTTTTGACTCCATAGTTTTTTCTAAATATTTTCAACATATATAAAAAATAAAAAAATATGTTCTTGATGTATTTGTATTATTTTGTGCGTCGTTCCAAAAAAATTCAAATTTTAATTTTTTCTTTAATGCGTTCAACTTTTAACATAATATTTTCAAAATCATTGGTTTTTCTTATTGAGTCAGTGTTTGATCTTAGATTTTTAAAAAAAATCAAATCAAAATACAAAACAAATAAAAAAATATTTGGATAAAAGGACCAAAATGAAAAGAAAAACACAACAGACTAAAATGAATTTAGATTGTTTGTTAGACCAAGCAATTGGAGAAAAAAATAAATTTTTCACCTATAAAAAAATAATTATCTCACACAATAAAATAAAAAAGGGAGATCAACCATTAAAAAAAAAACAAAAAAAACACACCAAAAATCTCACATATTGAAGTCTCAATATGTGCCTTGTTCTTGACCTTTTTTTTTAAGATTGAACAAGTACCTGCATATATAGAATTAAACAAAAATTATTAATTAAAAAAACAATGAAAAAACTTTTGATTATGAATTACATTGCAACTGTAATATTTAACCTCTTTAATGGATACATCTATCTATATTGGACCAGTCCTCCAACTTTTACCTCATACGGTACGTGTGTCGCACCCGACATCGCGGCAGCCCACAAAATAATCCTTGAATTATGGAAAAAAAAAATAGATATCTGGCATCTGGTTCTTTTAGGGGAAAAATATCTTGTTTAAGGAGTCGCCACCTCGTATTATGGTCACTAGGAACCCTAACTGGTCATCAGAGATTCTATGGCTCGGGATTGGTTACGTAAAAGGGAAGATATTATCACCCCTTAAACGTTACGCCGAGGCGCATCGTCATCGGTTTTGTCTTAAATTGCTAAATGTTTATTAATTCATGCTGTGATAATTTACTTATAATATTCCTGACTCTGGCGCCAGTGAATATTCGAGCTCGAATAATTCCAACTCTGGCGTTGGTAAAAATTCGTAGCTACGAAAAAAATAAAATTAGATCAATATTTTTTTTATTCTCTACTCTAACGCCAGTGAATAAATAAATAAAAATAAATTTATTTTTACGCATGCACATATTTTTTTATCTTTCTAGCTAAATAAAATAAAATACAACGAATAAAAATAATATAAATTTAAATTGGTATTTTTATTCCTGACTCTAGCGTTAGTGAATAAACCAATAAATTTACATTATTTTTATTCATGCATACACATTTTTATATTTTCTGTTTTTTTTTCTATTTTTTGGGTTGGGCCCGGTCATTACACTGGGCTTGGGCTTGACAAGCCAATGGGTCACTAGCTGCCCAAGGTGACTAGCCTGGCCGGTGATAGTTCTGCAACACGCTGCGGCATTAACGCACGCGTGTTGCTTCAGTGTGTAAGTGAATTAAAATTCACTTGCACAGAGCCAATGCTGATTAAATTAACAAAGAAGCAAAGGTTCGCTTACCTGGTGCTGGAGACCGAAGACACTTACAGTGTTGATGGATCCTCGCCCGTTGCTTCCCTTTGTCTTCCTGCTGCGCTCACCTGCCTGCGTGTTCCCTTTGTTTTCTCAGCAACTTTTGAAGCTGAGAAGGTGATGAAGAAGGCGCTGCTGGGAATTGGCCTGTTAGGAATTTGTTTTGATTCTGGGTTTTCATTGTTTGCAGGGACAAAGTCAATGGCAGAGCCAATACTCGTCTCTGTGTATTGCTGTTCTCTTGTTCTCTCTGTCTCTCTGTGTATTATTTCTTTCTCTGGATTTATGCTCTGTTTTTCCTCTGTTCTTTTCTCCGGTTTCTGGTTTTTTGTCTGGGTTTAGCTTCAGTTTTTTCCTCTCCTGCGTTCTTTATTTTCTACCATTCGTGGCTCCTTCTTTGTCTCCCCTGTCTTTTTTTTTCTGGTTCTGTGATCCCCTGTCTATGGTTTTTTCGCTCTTCTTTTCAGTCCAATTCCCCTCAGTTTTCCCCCAGTTCTTCCCCCCTTTCAGTCCACTTGTGACCTTTCGTTCTCTGGCTTTTATAGCGAGAGAACAATTCGTTTCTTCCAACCATTGATTGCAGGTGTATTGGTAGCGGTGGGCGTCCGTTGAAGAAGATGAACAGCGCATCCACAGACGATGTTGTTTTGGTGTTTAATGCTTATTTGTGTTTTGGCCCTTTAAGTTTTGAAAGTTTTGTAATCAAGCCCTTGGATAAACGTTAATTGGACCCCTGCATTTCAGCGAATTATACAAAACCGTCCCTGGACTTTAATTTTGCAATTTTGACCTCTAATTAACCCCAACTTTGCTATTTATTCAATTAAGTTCCTGATTTCATTAATTTAATTAAATCCAAGTCCAATTAAGTCTCAAAACTTATTAATTATCCAATTAAACCCTTGATTGGATTAATTAAATTAATTTCAAGCTCAATTAAGTCTCAAAACTTATCAATTCTCCAATTAAAACCTTGATTTGATTAATTAAATTAATTTCAAGCTTAATTAAGTCTCAAAACTTATCAATTCACCAATTAAACCCTTGATTGGATTAATTAGATTAATTTCAAAGTTTAATTAAGCCTCAAAACTTCCAATCATGTTGCCCTTAACCCAAATTTTAATTCATTTTTCATTTATTTCATTTTACTTGCTTCTCATCATTATTATTTTTTTCATCATCATTTTTTTATATCATTTTCAGTAAATAAAATAATAATAATAATAATTAAAATAAAAGGGTCAAAAATTGGGTTATGACAACGTGTATGGGTAGATGCTTAATTGAGTCAAAAAATAATGGAGGGAATATCATCTCAAGTTTGCATATTGTCTCGACGATATTCGTTTCAAGCATTTCAATATGATCAACGTTTAACTTTCTAGAGCATATATCTCTAAAGAAATGATTGATCTCCGTGAGTACATTCCATATCCTCTTTGGCAACAAATCATGAAAAGCTAATGGAATGAGTGTTTCATAAACACGTGGTAGTCATGACTCTTCATTCCATATAATTTGCATTCCTCCATATTAACCAGTCTTGATATGTTCAAGACATGTGCCTTGGGAAAACACAGACTCTTAAGCCATTTGTAAACTAGTAGTTGTGCATTATTCTCTAAAACGACGCTTGCTCTTAGTTTTGCGACCTGTGACCCATCACAAACCAACTCCATATTTTTACGGTTATAGAACAACGCTAAATCCAATCTAGCCTTGATGTTGTCCTTTGTCTTCCCCTTCACATCCATGACGTTGTTGAAAATGTTCTCAAACATGTTTTTTTTAATGTGCATGATGTCAAGGTTATGGCGGAGAAGATTGGTTTTCCAATAAGGAAGCTCCTAAAAGATACTTCGATTTACCCAATTATGGGTCAAACCAAAACCAGCAAACTTCAGCTTACCTGATTGGAAACCAAACACAATGTCACTGTACTCTAATACAACATCATTCTATTCTTCACCAGAAAGACGCGGGAGTGCAATATCATTTTCAACTCTGACAATAAAGAAATCCTTTATGTTCTTCTGTACCTGTGATTCGGTGGCAAGAAAAGACGGTGACAATAAAAAAAAAAAGTTTTACCTCTGTTTGTTAGCGTGAATGCCTTGTTGTTTTCCATACAGTATGGACATGCTAATTTTTCATGCGTGCTCCAACCAGAAACCATTCAATAAGCTGAGAAATCATTGATAGTCCATATCAAAGCCGCTCTCGTAACAAAGTTTTGTTTCCTCGAGGTATTACAAGTTAAAACTTCAGAGGACCACAACTGCGTCAACTCATCAATCAACGGTAGAAAACAAACATCTATGTTCCAGCCTGGACTGCTCAGACCTGGTATGACCATAGATAAAAACATGAACTCTAACCTCATACACATCCCCGGTATCAAGTTATAAAATGTCAGTATGACCGGCCAATAAGAATAAGGAGCAGCAAATGATCCAAATTGGTTGAATCCGTCTGTACACAACCCAAGATGTACGTTCCTTGATTTACCTGAAAAGAGAGGATGCATACTATTAAAGTGTTTTCATGCTTCGCCGTTAGAAAGATGCATCATCACTCCATCAACCGTATTATGTGATTAGTGTCATATCATGTGCCCAGCAGTCCTTGGTGACATGAATAACCTTTGCAATTTATATGTGATTGAGAAGTATCTAAGTTTTTTATATGCCACGAGAGTCTTTTCCTTACCAGTTCTGGGTTTGTAGCGGGAATGCCCACATTCATGCACTCGGTCAGCTTGGCATTTTCAAGGTAGTATAACATGCAGAAGTTAGGGCATATGTCAATTTTCTGGTATCATAAACCGATGGGTTTCATCATGGGCTTTGCAGCATAGAAGTTCTTTTTTACCCTATTCCCCCGGGTAAAATGCTTCTCGCTTATTGGATAATTTTGTCATAATCGGCCTCACTCAACCCGTAATCTGACTTGATGGTGAACACCTGTGCTACAATCGATAATTTATTTTAGTTCATGTGCAGCCATCCCATAATGGTTCGTCAGAATCTTTCAACAGATCAAAAAACCTTGTTGCATTTGCATTAGGTTCTTCTTCTATGATTGGACATTGACTAACATTACCTTCGTTCATTCTCATTGCATCCATAACTATATTTCTGTAAGGATTACTATTGTCATTTACAACTTCATGCACGTTGCTAGCACTAGAAGATGACCCAACCACCCTTTCTACCATGCTCTCATTATGAACTAATAGTTCTCCGGTGTGTGCATACCAACACGGTAATCCTCCAAGAACCCTTTGGTTAAAAGATGCATCGTTACAATATCTTGATCCGAAACTTTTTATTTTTACACTTCCTGCATGGACACCTAATACCGCCATCAATAAAATTCCTCGGAATAGATGTTGCGAAATTAATAAAACCATGAATCCTATTACAATAATTCATCCTCCGCAATTCTTGTGGTGAGTCTCGATACATCCATGAATGATCATCCATGACTTCTATCGAACCCTTATAAAATTATGATGACAACATGTATTAATTAACTATGCTACGTAAATAAATTTGCAAAAATATTGGTTTGTCCCAACATTATCCAACAAACTAAAAAAACACTTATGTTAAATATTCATTATCAATTATTTATATCCATACAAATTTAAACGTTTATAAATTTACAGAAATCATAACTCTACAATAGAATTAATAAAAATTAAAAAGGACTCGTTAAACAAGCTATTATTTATTTCATCACAACACATCTAATTCGGTGTAATTCAAACAAAGTGTCAACAATTTACAAACAATACAATTTGACAAAATCTAAAACAAACTATAACAACTACAAAATTATACATTCATACTACAAGTTTCTTTGACAAATAACAATAAAACAAGTACATACGTTAACAAAAATACATATACTAAAAATAATAATAAAATTGACATTTGAATGTTAAAACTAAAAATGATAGATTTACGTACAAAAAATAATAAAATCCACAATAAATTAATCGAAAAACGGATGTTGTGACCACGTACAAAAGTATAAGAAACTTGAGTGCTTGTGTTAAGAAGAGGGGGGAGTTGGGCTGGGTGGTTGGTTGTAGTTTGAGAGGGGCGAGTTAGGATGGGGAAGAAGAAGGAAAAATAGAGGAGGAGAGAGTCGGCAGAGTGTGTATGTATTGGCTTTTACCGATGGAATCACTGACGGCCACGTCCCGTCAGTAATTTTGACAGTGAATGGGTCACGTCACTGTACGAAGATCCCAGTTTGAATTCCCGAGTCATTCCGTCAGTAAAATCGTCTAAAAAAATTCCACGTCATCACATTGTTTCTCCTTTTCAAAATTCTATATATTTCATTTGTCATTCGGTCGTTATATACCGATGGAATAATTTCGTCAGTATATACTGACTGCATTGTCGACAGAATCTATGTCGTCGTTATTACCGACAACAAAGGTCTGTTGGTATAGACCGATAAAATTAAAGATGGAATTATATCCATCAGTAAAAATTACCAACAAAAAACTTCCGTCAATAATTTTATTGGTTTTCATCGATTTTCTGGTAGGGTGCATTAAATGTGGTTCAGTACTCAGAACAACTTATCAATATTCAAATCTCTGTATCATTTAGTTAATTGCAGCGTGCTTAGGAAGGTTATTAATTAATATATAGTAAGGATACGATCCGTACATAACAATTTTCCAAGTTCAATTAAAGAAAACAAAAATCTCTGCCATTGTCAACATTATCATGTAACAAAGCCTCGAATACAGACCCTCAGAAACTTTAAGGTACTTCATTTGATTCCATAATGCTAACAGACGTTGAGTAAATACAAAAAAATATTGCTCAAGGAAACCCTTATAATTTATAGCACCCACACCGGATAAAACCTGGTTTCATTAAGAAAGATGCATGTATAATTTACTTTAGCCAGCCCTCCATTGGAGGATTCAAGGATGTCATTACACGACTGGGATTATATTTAAATATTTTAGCCTTTTGGAAGGTCCAATAGCCCAACACTATATTTTAGCCTTTTGGAAGGTCCAATAGCCCAACACTTTGTTTATCTTCTTCTTTGTCTTTCAATTCTTCGTTTTGCCTCGCATGACAGAACTAGCAAACCAGTGTTCGAAATCTTCAAGAGGTGTCAGACTCAGATTCCATACCCTTGCCCGTATCGTGTCGACAGCTAGCGGTATTTCGGAATAAAACGAAGGGCTCAAGCAACGGAGGTGTTTGACTGTTTTAAAATACTATCTGAATATATATATATATATATATCCCTCATTAGTGTTTAATCCAATTAACAAAATGCGTACTTTCATGCTTCACTCAAATGTGGATGTGAAGCCGCCATGTGGTCTCACTTGGACGGGTAGGTACGTACACAAATGAAACTCTTAAGAGTTAAGATACAGTTAAAGAACTTAAACTAACTTCTTGAGGGGGGCAGGTCTGCTGTCAATTTCATACTTGAAACCAAAAATCATGGCTCAAATTGTCTAATATATACCTGCATTAATTAATTAATTAATTAATTGTAGTTCAATAATGGGACAACTTACCAATATTCAAAATCCAATTTCAATATCAATCCATAGGAGCATGCCTTGGAAGAGTATTAATTAATGGTAAGGCTTAATTAATTGTATCACTCACTCTCACCAATGTTAATTTAGTAATTAATTCAATACTGAATCGAGTTTCTTGTCTTTTCTAGACCAGCTGATCAATCCCGGTGACTACGCATTTGCTCATCAAAACCAAAATATAATTCTTTCTTGACATTTTTCCAAGTTAAATTGAAGAAAATAAAAACCTCAATCATTTAATCTAGCAACTATTTTCTATCCTCTCCAGTAGCTTAATTAGAGATTCTCCAGCCGATCTAAATTTAATTGTTGATCTCTTTTCTTATCCTTTCCTTTCCTTTCCAGTAGCTTATAGATTCAGGTTCTCCTCTGTATATCTTGTTCTTTGTCCACAACTGTCAAAAACATGATATACGGACAGTCATGATTTTCGGGATTTTGCAATGTTGTAATAAATTACAGTCCATTAGGAAGAGAGATGGCAGTCCTCGTGCAGCTTCAAAAAAAAAAAAAAAAAAACAATATCTTCTTCTCTCTACACAATTTCCACTCCAGAAACAACAATCAAGATTTTCTTGCTGACCATTAATCTCTTTCTTGATCTGCTTAATTACTAGTTAGCCCGGTGCGTAAGAGTATGGATATTGTATTATATGATTTTAAAATTAAAAATAGCAGATATTTCCAAAATATGACATCATACAATGGAATTTTAAGCATGCCCTAATTCCACTTAATTTCTGTGTTCAAATTTTGCTTTTTCTTTCTTGACTTCAAGTCACCGTACCTTTGTTCAAATAATTTAACTCAATTTTTTCGACTGAATTTAAACAGAAACAATTTACTTGGTTAATACCATCCTATTCCTCTTATCCTATCCAATGCACGTACTAAAATCCTCTTGAGAGAAACTCTTGTAGGCCAAGAAATCAAGTGAAACTCGGAATAGAAGGAGATCCGAGAGGCTAGAACAGAAAAAGGACGGCAATGTCAGTCCACGACTGAGAAAACCAAAAGGACCTCGCAATAAAGGAACCTTCCAAGAAAACTAAACGGTCCCCTCTACTTTTTCCAGTTTATATTATTATATTTTGCAGACATGTACTGGTGCTTCTTTTAAGATATTGTGTAATGCATTTGAGATATAATTAATTGATAAAATCAAGAGTTACAACTCAAATGATAGGTAATAGGTAATATATTTGTAGAAGCTAAATTGAGTTTTTTAAATATTTAGATTTCTTTTCTGTGCTTTAAATTAATTATTAATTTTAGAGTTCTTGAAAAAAAAATAAAAAAAAATACTATTTTAATATATTTTTAAATAAAAAAACTTTTATCACACTTTTAAAAGTTGCAAAATGAGTTTTATTAAATATTAAACAATCATGTTTCATTACTACAAATATTAATTAATCAAGTTCTATTAATGTAATAAGACAATCTTTTGGGGCCAACCATCATCAAAAGCGGCGGAAACATTCCCGGCATAAAAAAATGCACTATTAGATTGCAATGATGTCCCTCTCCAACTACCCTCACTTTCCGCACATAAAAATTCTCGTTTCGGAGTTAGGCTAGGATGGTGTTTAGTATTATTACAGGTGGGATATATATATATATATATATATATATATATATATATATATATATATATATATATATCAGCTAATTAAAATAATTTAAAATAGAAAATTAAATTTTTTTTTAAAAATAACAGTAACGCAGGAAGAAAAAGAAACGAAGAAGAAGCATCTCCTGGCTCTTTGAGGCATGCAACAGGAGCAGCCAGGTTACCATCGTCGTTCACCACTAGATTTATGAAGATTTTCAAGAACTAAACCACATGTGAACGTGCAACGGTGAACATAATCGTGCAAAGTAAATCGAAGTCAATAATGTCAGGCCAGCCGACCACTTCCATGAGAAATTACAAAAGACGGCATGATCTTTTTTCCAAGTCGAGTCCAGATTCGAGACACGCTGGCAGCTTGCGTTACAAGCAACTACGGATAATGGATCACGTAAACAAGTGAACGACTTATATACAAATATATTACACTTTCACTTACTACAAACACGACCGAGAAGGCTTTCTACAAGGAATAATCTATCAAGGGACTCAATTATGATTTTGAAAAATATTAAAATGAATAATTTACAAATTAATTACAGAAGGTTAGAACTAATTAATAGCACTGATATAAATAGTTCCTTGACTAGCGTTGACCATCCTAAACTTAATAGCTTTTTGTTCAGAAATCGTGTTCTCTTGTTATGATCAAGTTTTCCATCTTATCTACCTTTCGTTTCTTTTTTTTTTAATTCTTGAAAATAAAAAAAAAACAAAAAAAAAACACTCATTTATAAAACGGATTTAAAAATATAGATAGTTAAAAGGACTAATTAAATATTGTCAAAGTACAGGAATTAGTTTATAGTTAACTCCACATTTTATTGTAAAAGTTCTTAATTAAAGCAACTAATCAATCATGTCTGCAATTAACGTCCCTCTCAACTGGTAAAAAGAAGAAAGGAAAAGAAAAAAAACATTTAGGTGGTGGTCCAGGTAAAAGTTTGGAACCAAGAGGTTTGTTTTCTCTGTGGTCTCAGGTTCGAGTCTTGTGGTTGCTCATATGATAGCTACTGGAGGCTTACATGGTCGTTAATTTCAGAACCCGTAGGATTAGTCGAGCTACACGCAAGCTGGTCCGGACACCCACGTTAAACTTAAAAAAAAAAAAAAAAAAGGAAAGTTCAATATTTATTCTTTGATCACAAAAATTTCTAACGTAGGCAGTAGGCTATGGAGGTGAATTGGATTTTGGAATCGGACTAGGAATATGCTATTCTTTGACCTCAAAACGTAGGCAGTAGGCTATGGATGTTCAATGCAGCTTTTTCTATATGTACTAGTTTAATTTCAGTTATTGTTACTCGTCATGTCTTATCCGAGATAAGGGAGTCGCAGGTTTTGATTTCTAACTTAGTTGTGATCCGTTTTGTAAACTTGTTTTTCCTAGTCATCTATATATATATGGAGGTTAACTTGATCGACCTGTTCATCTAGTTAAAACGTAATTTATTTTAAAATGATCATATCTTATATAGCCATATATTTGTGCCCTTTAATCACCACACTTAAAACTAGTTTTGATTAATTACAATAACTTAACTCTTGTTAAATTAACTAATTAAAGCTAAAGTTAATCAGCTGTCAACAATAACTATAACTAGTTAGAATGGGATTAACAAATGATTTGGAAACATCACGTACACTACAAATATGACCTGACACCCATCCTTATTTTCAACGCTCAATAGACATAAAGAAGCATACCACACTTGTTTTCAAACTTATTTACACGTGAACAATACATCAACAGAAAGAACATGTTCTCGTTAATTAAGCAACGAATTACTTAACGCCGCCATGCATCTAATTAAGATTCTTGGCCAACATTAATTAGATAGTGGGGTTCATGGCTAATTAACCACAAATTTCTTAACTTCAATTATTAAAGGAACTTCATCAATATCGCTCATTGACCTTATGGATATATATTCTTAAGAAGTTCCCATCAAAAAATATTTTCATCCCATCTTGAAGGCTATGTTTGAGCTGACTAATCCTAGTAGCATGGCAACATGTAAATTTATAGAGATCGAAAGTTGGCTATGAAGTTGGTCTGTTAATTAGGACAAACAAATTCCTGGAAGATACAGATTACCCATAAATATGACAAATTACCGGCAGGTTAAATCTCATACTTACAGGCCCTTTCTTCTATAAATAAAAACGAGAAGTGAAGGTGCAAGAATCATCCATTTTGGGATGCCTACAGAGACAGTAGAACAAGCCTTACCAAGGATGTAAGAACGTACTGGTAACAACTCCAACAGACACTATGCACATGGCACCCACATATAGCAACAAGAACAGGATACCAAGGCAGAAAGACAACAATTCATAGGGACAATTATTCTTACGACTAGCTAGGACTTACCTTCTCCAAGACAGTCAAGACACATATTGCTTTTTAACCTATAGTATATTACTCTACCTGGCTGAATTTCTTAACAGCCCCAAAAGATACTTTCTGCTTGCCTGTGACACAAAAGATAGGGGCAGAGCCAGCCTCATCGTCAATTTATAGAACCATTACTGCTGATCAATTGAATACCAGAAACCGAAAAGCTTTCTCTCAGCTCTGATATAATATATTCTGTCGCCATTCTCTTGATCATCCATAGTGAAGATAACTTTATCTCCTTTTTTGAGCCCTTTCTGATGAACATAGTCATCCCATTCGCCATTTAGCCAAGGTTTGGGATACCTTCCTTCATTGCGAATGGAGACCTTAAATTTCCATGGTTTTTGCAGCCTGTCAAATGCCACAAATTCCATCGAGTTCTGACCGTCAGGCATGGGGAAGGCCCGGAGACTCCTAACTGGAAACTCGAGTCTCTTATTTGCTGTGTCGCTGTTGGATAGTACTTTGTTCATCGCCTCCATGTCTACTTAATGAAATGGGTTGAGCAAAATGTAAGAGATTAGCTAGTTTTTTTTTTGTTTGGAAAGTGATTAGCTAGTTGTGTATGCAATGGTGTGGAGAGAATTCAAGTACAAAGTAGGGTTAGTGGTATAGAAATCAAGGTGGATAGTGATATATAAAGATTTGAGAACTAGATAATTAGAGAAGTCTTATTAATCATGGTGTGTCGTTATTAAGATCGTGATCGAACGCTTTCTTGTAAGTTTTTGTTAATCATCGCGCGACAATGACCATCATCTAGATTGTGAAAATGATGATGCATACAATAGAAGAATATTCAAAGGGTACTAGAGATATTTCCAATAATTTGACTAGGAAAACTTATCAGCATAATTTTGGTAATAATTAAAGCTAAAAACCATGTTTAAAAAGTTGAGATTAGGTGGAGAAAAAAACGAGAAGATCCGACTCATTTCCGAACCAAAATCAATAACCATTGGTCTTTGATACTTGGATTTGATTTTGTTGTAAACTGTGAAGATTAAAAATAAAATCACAATAACTCACTCCAATTCTCTTTAAGTTCACCGAGAAAGATCAGTACTTACAGGAACTACACTTTTTTGTGTGTAAGATTGGAACTTAAAACATAATATATATATTGGATTCAAATTTGATCTTTAAATAGATGATGTAAAATGATTCTTATAAACCATTAAAACGTATTAATCCGTTTTAGAAAAATATAATGAATTTTTTATAGATTATATAACTAGTGTGATCTGATATTAGTTCCAAGACATAAGAGGATTAGGGATAGTAGCAGTAGGGATTTCAGATTCACACATATACCCTGGTTCTTGTAAATATAAAAGAAAAATAATCACTAATTATTATCGGATGCAACTCGAACCGATATATATTTGCTTTCGAAGCCTGTTCATGTCTTTGCCATGTTCATGTTATATATATTATCTTGGTCTAGTAATCATGACAAGAACTTTAAGCAGACAACTAACCTGAGGCATTTCCAAAAAGAAAAACTGAAAAAAAGAAATTGGGGCCCTACGTGTCAGTAATCATATCCCTACTAATTAGATTTTCTAAGAATCTTATATAGATAGATTGCTGCTGCTCAAACATAATTTATATGTTGATCGTGACAAGGATATACGTGTGTGTCTATGTATATACATATACACATAACAGCACATATGTGCATGTGCATGTATGTATATTTATATATGTCATATATATGGTTTTAGTGGACAAAAATCTTGTTCACTGTCAAAGAACCATCTTAACTAAAAAATTTAAGTTGTTAGGTAGGTTTCAAGATATGATTTATATTATTCTTTAACACACTTCCTCGAGTATTTGTATTTAAAATTTATATAAATTCATACTATCTTATACTTAATTTTTTATCAAATAAATGAAGAGGATGAAATTTAAATTTGTAACTGTTTGGTCATTAAGATTTTGATATCATGTCAAAGAATCATCTCAACTCAAGAGATTAAGCTGTTAGGTGAGATCCTAAGATATGATATGATTTATATTATTCTCTAAAAATACCAGATTTTGAATTTGTGTATTTCTTGAAATTTAAGATATGTTCATTCTTGTTTTAATAAAATCTTAAGTTGTTGCATCTTATATCTTTTGAATTTCGTCTTGGTACGTACTAAGTGGATTTTGGATTTGTTAATTCACATAACAAAGTTATCTAAAACGTTGCAGGAAATTCGTGCTGCAATAAAATCTCTTTCTCTAATTTAGAGAATAAAAAAACAAATATTTATCTAAAAGATTTTAAAACAATTAAATATATGTGCATTGGTAGATGCACGTTGCCCAGAAGCAGTTAAGACTATATATTCTCACGTATATATTGACATGAAAAACACCTGTAATATTATAGATGTGTTCGCAAATGTATCATTTATTTTTATTTTTTATTTTCTTGAGTTTGGATAAGAGCATTTAATTTGTTAGCATTATTATAAGGTGATTTTGTCTCGATCCTCCTTTTATGTGGGATAATCCTAACAATCTCTCTCTCACACAACAATTTTTTTCTCACGCGTCATGTTTTGGAACGGAGCCGTGTGGCAATTCATTTGTCATCCTAATTGTAGGGTCCAAATTTATTGGCAAATCTAATTAAGTTATGATACCAATTATTATATGGTTTTGGGTATATTTTAAGAGATAAGGTTTTTCTTCACATTTATAAACCTTTCACTTACCGATCCCTTTCCACAACTGATGTGGAATAACTCAGCGACGTGGTCCAACAAGATGACCAACCATAACACAAAAAATACAAAAAAAAATAATGAGAAAAAAGAATTGTAAATATAAATTTTAAATTTGCAATTTATTTTCTGAAAACAAAACTAATAAAGTTTGTCAACTTAAAAAGTTTATAAAACCTTTAAGATAATGTTTAGAAGTGTGATAGTGATTGTTTTGTAAAGTGTTTTTTATTTGAAAATATATCAAAAAAAAAAAATTTTTAATTATTTTTGATATCAGCACATCAAAATATCTGAAAACACCAAAATATATTAATTTGAAACAAATAAAAAAATTAATTTTTTTAAAAAATATTTTTAAAATGAAAAAAGCAAACAGACCATGAATAGGTCATTAAAATTAACCCCTAACATCACTAGAAAATAACTAAGAATATAAAAGTTTAAGGGAAATTAAAACAAATCCTAAAAATATAAAAACATTGGTCCAACCAGTAACTTTTAAGCTTAATTAATTTAAATATTTAGAAGCTTCGGTTTCTACAAAACCAACTGCATCATGAAGGCTATTTGTCATAGAATTTCATTGTTTTATTTTCATGCAAAATAAACAAACTTTTCCTTATATATTTTTTTGCACTAAAGATATTTGTTTTAGAGAACGAAGCTAGGCCTAAAAGATTCTACTCTGGATCCCAATTTTTTTAATTACACGTTGAATTATTAGACCATGCGCTAATTATACACGTTGAATTTATCTCAAAATGCCTATAATAAAAAAAGAAAGACGAAACAAAGTTATAGAAAAGTATCTTTCCACATTATTAAAAACTAAGTCATTTCTAACTAGCCGAATACTCCAAGCGATATCAAAAGATAGGAGTTGTCATGCCTTCTTCTGGAATTTTTCAAAAACCATGCGAGGCCATTCAAATATATTATCATGTGACAAAGCCTCGAACATGGACCCTCAGAAGCTTTGATGTTCCACTTCATTTGATTCCACAATGCTAGCAGACGCTGAGTAAGTACAAAAAATATTGCTCAAGGAAACCCTTGTAATTTATAGCAACCCACGCCGGATAAAACCTGGTTAATTTCATTAAGAAAGATCAATCTATAATTTATAGACTTTAGCCAGCCCTGCATTGGAGGATTCAAGGATGTCATTACACGACTGGGATTATATTTAAATATTAGGCATCTCTATTTGTAAGGTCCAATAGCCCAACACTAAATTGGATGCCCAAAACTATATTTTAGCCTTTTGGAAGGTCCAATAGCCCAACACTCGCCGTGGCATCTTCTTCTTTGTCTTTCAATTCTTCGTTTTGCCTCGCATGACAGAACTAGCACACCAGTGTTCGAAATCTTCAAGAGGTGTCAGACTCAGATTCCATACCCTTGCCCGTATTATCTGAATATATCCGTCATTAGTGTTTGAACTAAAAATATCACTCGCTCTCATCAATGTTTAATAATTAATTCAATACTGAGTCAAATTTCTTGTCTTTTGTAGACCAACTGATCAATCTTGGTGACTATGCATTTGCTCATCTGAACTAAAATATAATTCGTTCTTGGTATTTTTCCAAGTCAAATTATTAAAGAAAATAAAAATCTCAATCATTTAACCCAGCACTGTCAGCAACATTATTATATGTGTAACAAGAGAGCTCAAATGAGGCTCTTGCACGACATTGATGAAGAAATGTTTTGGAACCAATGAGGTCATTGCATTACGTTGCAATATTACCTCGCTAACATCACTTTGCAAGTTCCCCTTATTTATTTTAATGAAGACATTACTCTATAAATATGTTTAAGGGATCATAAGAAAGTGATTAAGAGCTCTAGCTCATGTAGGTTCTAGTCAGCACGTAGTATTGCACAAACTTTAAGCTTGCTTAACATTTTGTGATCAGAGCTTCCCTGCCCATTTTCGCTAATACTATACCGATGGTTGAGCTCATCATAAACAAACTACTAACCTCCGCAGACATCAGATGCCGTCTAGCATAACCTATGTTATAATTTAGTTTTTGATCATTTTATTTTTATTTTAATTATTTTTTTTACTGAAAAAAATGATGAAAAACGAGTAAAAATAAAATAAATGAAAAATAAATTAATATTTGGGTTAAGGGCAACATGATTGGAAGTTTAAAGATTTAATTAAATTCTTGACTAGTTTAATTAATCAAATCAAGGGTTTAATTGGAGAATTGATAAGTTTTGAGACTTAATTGAGCTTGGAATTAATTTAATTAATCCAATTAAGGGTTTAATTGGAGAATTGATAAGATCTAAGACTTAATTGAGCTTGGAATTAATTTAATTAGTCAAATCAAGGGTTTAATCGGTGAATTGATAAGTTTTGAGACTTAATTGAACTTGGAATTAATTTATTCAGGGACTCAATTGAAAAACTATCAAAGTATAGGGCTGATTCTGGTCAAATTTGCAAGAAATTAAAACCCAAGGACTGGACTGCAAAAATTCAAAATGTCAAGGAATAAAACGCAAATAGCCATTAACATTAACACTGTTCATCTTCTTCACCCAAAAAAAGAAGAAAAACAGATGCCTTTATTGCATTAAAATCCATGCGACTGCATGGCATTCTCTGGTTATAAAAACCAGAGAAGGAGAACCGACAAAGGGAGGAAAAAGGAAGAAAAACTGGGGAGTGAAAAGGGGGGAAAACACAGTAGAGAGAGGGACAGAACGGAGGGGGGGAAAAGGAGGAAAAAGCCATGCACGGCAGGGGGGGTGAAGATAGACTAAAAAAAAAAAGAGAAGGAAGGAGGCAGAAGACGCAGGGGATTTTGAACGAGAAAACCAGAGAGGGGCAGAGGAAAAACGAACGCAGGAGACGGAGAACGAGAGCAAGAAAACAGAGAGAGTGAGCGACTGGAAAAAAAAAAACAGGGGACGAACAGGCCAAGAACCGGAGAAGAAAACACACAGGAGGTGCGAAAGACGAAACAGGGGGAAGACGGACAGAGTGAAGCACAGAACCGTGGAAACACAGAGGAGGGAGGAATAACAGAGAAAGACTAAGAGGGGGAGGAACGAGCAGGAAAAACCAAAACAGAAGAGAAAAAGGGAGAAGACAGAGTGGGAACGACGAGCCGGGATGTTCATCTTCGCCTTCAGCAAAGACTGAACCAGGTAAGTCTTCTCTGCACTCCTGCATTATAATTCACGCTACAGTAACAAGTGAATTATAATTAATTCACTACCCAATATTTGGGTCAACCAACCCACCCCGTGATGATGAGTTGGGCCCAGCCCCAAAACAAAAAATAAATAAATAAAAAGTGTAGAAATAAAAATTTTGCATGTCTTAAAAAAATATATATTTTTTTCAATTTATTCACTGATATTAGGATCATGAATAAAAAAGGGAAAAGAAAAAAAAATATACTAATTTTTTGATAGCTATGAATTTTTACCAACGCTAGAGTTGGAATTATTCGTGTTGGAATTTTTACCAACGTCAGAGTTGGAATTATTCGTGATTGGAATTTTTACCAACGCCAGAGTTGGAATTATTCGGGGTTGGAATTTTGACCAACGCCAGAGTTGGAATTATTCGAGATCGAATATTCACTGGCGCTAGAGTCAGGAATATTATAAACAAATCATCATAACATAAACGAATAAATGTTTAGCAATTTAAGACAAAATCAGCAATGCGATGCGCCTCGCGAACGCGTTTAAGGGTGATAATATCTTCCCTTTTACGTAACCAGTCTCATACCATAGAATCTCTGTTGACCAGTTAGGGTTCCTAGTGACCATAATACTAGGTGGCGACTCCTTAAACAAGACATTTCCCCTAAAAGAACCGGATGCCAGAAATCTGTTCTTTTTCCATAAATCAAGATTATTAATATTTTTAGGGTCGCCGCGATGTCGGGTGCGACAGGATGGCGACTCCACTGAGGACTAATGGACTAAGCTTTGCCTTTTGTTTGTCAATTGCTATAATATTTGTTATGTTATGTTGTGTTTAATTGTTTATTTTTCTTGCATCTACTACTTTAGCATGCATCCATGTTTATATTGTCATGCATCACGTTAAAAGCAGACACCTTAAAATCTAGGATAAATGGGAGAGTAATGGTACTCCAATGGCTTTAACCTGGGTAAGACTCGTGAAACCATCCAACTTTTGCTTGATTGTTTACTTGGAAGTGGTTGATATGCCAAACTGATATTACTCAGGGCCTCTATTTTCACACTACTTGTAAGCCTCATATCGACCTTTCATGAACGATCACTGAGCATGCGAGAGACCCTTTTGAAACTAGATAATGACCAACCCTTTGATGCACTCAACAATTAGGATCTTCCTATTAGGTTGTCGTCCCGTGAAGGGCGAGTCCGCATTTCATATGCATTTTTTCTAATTGCTTCATCATTTTCGCATAATTGCATGATTTACATTTAGGAGGTTGGAATATAGGTTCCCCATTGAAACCCATCTATAACACTCGTTCGAGAAAAAGACAAATGAAAAACGAAGAAAGAGCCCACTTGGAAGCCCAACATCAAAAAGAGATGGACAATTTTAAAGAAGAAGTCACAAGGCTTACTAGTCTACTCGAGCAGGCCTTGAGAGATAAATCCGGAAAAGCAATACTTATAGCTCAGCCTGAAGATATGCATATAACTTATTTCGATCCATAGAATCTGGGGGCAAATAGGGTGTCATCTGAATTTTAATAAGCTATGCATTTCCAGCCAGCATACCCCTCAAGAATTTCGTCTACCATTGATTCTATCGAGAAAGAATCTCAAAAGGGCAAGATGCTAAAAGAAGAGGGTTTGGAAAAATGGACCGCCCTAGAAGAGAGGATAAAGGCAATTGAGGGAAACCATTTGTGTGACCTGGTGAAAGCTGTCAATATGTGTTTGGTGCCTAACGTAGTCATTCCTAAGAAGTCCAGGGTGTCAGAATTTATTAAATATACGGGAACCCAATGCCTTATAACTCATCTCAAGGTATACTGCAACAAAATAGCCGAGGTGGTTGATGATGAGAAATTGTTGATTCATTTCTTTTAAGACAGCTTAAGTGGCGCTACCCTCACTTGGTATATGCGATTGGATAATACCAAGGTTAAAAAATGGAAGGACTTAGTTGATGCCTTCATAAGACAATATAAGTTCAATATAGACGTGGGCCCTGATCGGTTAAGCTTGCAAGCTATGGAGAAGAACAACAAAAAGTCTATAAGAGAATACGCCCGAAGATGGAGTGAGGTAGCTGCACAAGTTAATCCTCCCATGTTGAAAAAAGAGATGATCAGTTTATTTTCCAACACCTTTAAAGCTCCATTACTTTGAATACTTGGTTAGAAGCTCTGCACAACATTTTACTGACCTGGTTGTTATAACTGAAAGGGTTGAATAAGTCATTGGGTTAGGTAAGATTGCTAACCCGACCGAAAAGAATGGTTTCATGGGAAAAGGGAAGGACACTGAAGGTGGTTGTCAAGTCACTTATCATCCCTATAGCTAATTTCTTCACATCAACTACTAGAAATCAACTATTTTGAAGAAAAGCTATGGTGACGGTAGGTCGAGAATGATCTACAAATGACTTCAATTGATTGTTGAGAAGATACGATTGAAAGATTCTAGAAATTCCAATCAATGATCACTAAATGTTTAGCCCCTGTATGAGTTATCATGCCAGTATTCATAGCCTAAGATGTTGTCATAAGTTCTTTATTGTTGAATTTCTTTTGCAAAGTTTCAATGAAAATAATGAGTTTGTCACTCAATCGTGTTTACGACCAAGCATTATTCATTTTTCTGAGAGAGTTTTCTTATAAAGACTCACAAACACATCTTTGAATCTTTGTGCGATCTCATAGACGCAATTCATCTCTTTTACCAAAATCAGTTTCCCTATTGGAGTTTTGAAAAAAATTGATCTTGCATTTTGATGCCGAAAATAATTTGATGTTTATTCACAAACCATATTTTTAACATTCTACTTGTAGAATGACAAGTGAATCAAGCAACTCCATTATTGAGGTGACTAAATTAAAAAAAAAAAGAAAAAAGAAATGAATAAACACCCTTACCCTATGACTCTTGAATCATGTGTTTTTAAATGTATGAATAATGGTATGTAGTGAACTCGTTGCTTATGATTCATGAAATGCATCTTTGCAAAGACCAAACCATCATACTGGATGAGGTCAAAGTTTATTAATTTTAACTGCTTGCGCTTGAAATGAGGAAAAGCCATCTTTGTTATTCCTTTCACGTTCTAAATAAGTATATCCTTTGAGATCCCTTTTTTGAGCCTGAATAATTTTTCTTTCATGAAACAAATCCAGACTAAGATCACACCCCATATTGGGGGCAAGTGAAATTTCAATGATAAAGAAAGATGATAAAGCCGTGAGAAAGCCAAAAGGCATACAAATTTTAAAATATAAGCATTTATATGGTGCTATGTTGTTAAATCATATAAGTTACAGTTTTATCATTTTAAAACAATGTTACGTCATAAAATAATTAAAAACAATGACACCATTAAAAAAAACCCCACACTCTCTCTCTTTTAACATTCTATTTTTCTCCCTCTTTCAACAACTCTTTTTCTACATCTATTTATAATAATAATAATAATCCTTTATGTTCACTGGAGTTTGGATTTCCTAACACAAATTATCAAGCTATTTAATTGCGCTTAATTAAAAAATTATCAAGCTATTTATGTTCACTAGACTTTAGACTTTGGATTTTCTTTATGTTAATTAATGATTAAATTTTATAATTTATTTAAATTTAATTTTTATTGAGTTATTATAATTTTAGAAAAACATCTTGATTTTTTTGTTGGTGTTTGATCTTGTAAAAACAATATCGACTTTGTTGTTTGCAAGAGATTTAGAGTTGGGAGATCAAAAATAAAAAATAAAAAAGTTTTTTTTTTTTTGAAGGTTTCAGCATTTTCTAGCCTTAAAAATTATCTTAAATTATTTTTAATCTTTCTAATTTCATAATTATATATTTTTTAAAAAATATATTTGTTTAAAAAATACAAATTATTAGCATACAAATTTCAACACAGTTCATCCACTACTTTCCAACATATTATTAAAATTAGTAACTCTTTAGAAATCTACCTAAACCCCTTTTTAATCTCTCATATTTTCAATATTCTGATCATATATTGCCTCAACAAGAGATTTCTTATAAAAATTCTAACGACATCATTTATCACTAAGTCTTATCCTACTCAATCCCACTTAAACACCTAAAACAATTTTAATATAATCACATTACCAATTTTCCCCAGTTTTAGCCTCATTAAAAAAATTCAAATATTCCAATATATAACAAAAATAATTAAATTCTTAGCAATTCTTATTAGAATGTTCAACACAACACCCAAGCAATTCTAAAATCATTAAAACATCTCAAGCAACCTAATTTAGTCAACAATCATCTTAACCACAACAAACTTAGGATTTCTCATTCCTACATTTTCCAAGAACATGACCAAATTTCACCCTAGTTACTATATATTTAACTCACTCCTCTATCAATTAACACAATATTCCAAAAACATTTCCCATGCCTTCAAGCATTCCTACTACTATGAATTCCATGTAATCACCTCACTTTTTAATTGATCAACTCATTTACTTCAACACAAATTAATTTCACCTATTATTTCACAGTTATATAAATTCTCAAAATTCCCTCAAGTCCTTGCACATTTGGCTGGTCACGAGACCAAACTAATGGTCATTGTTTTTATTCAATCTTCACTTTGAATTCATTAATATCATATAAGTAACCCAACAACTATAATTCATCATTCAGTCAACACTTAAATACAAAAAATCTCATAAACCCCAAAGTTTAAGAATTGAAATATTTCAATCCAATCATGAAAATTCACTAATACATGCAATAAATTGTTTAGTACCCCTTACCACAATCAATTCAATCCATTACAATTAATGCCCAAGTTTTACATTTGGGTAGATGCGAATGTGAGTTTGACAGTACAATGGCATGGGAGATGCTTCATGTATGCTCTGCAACTGCATCAAGTTGCAGTGGCATATGGGATAAAACCAGAATAAGTGGATTTCCTTCTTTGAATCGACTAAGTTGGTTTATGGTCTTTTGTTTGGCATGGATCATGTGGCATGCATGGTGAAGGGTTCCAACCCCGCCCCTCCCTTCCCTTCCCCCTCAAAACAAACACTGCAAGTAGTTGCAGCATTTGTTTTCATGCTGATCACTCTTTTAGTTTAACTTTATACATTTATTAATTGTTTCTGTGGTCTAAAGCAGTTTTCGTTTTTAATTTGATAGGGGAATGGACAGACATGGTTGGTTTTTCTCTGCTATTGGAGCACTAGCTGCCATTATCCAAT
This sequence comes from Populus deltoides, assembly GCA_015852605.2. Lineage (NCBI taxonomy): Eukaryota > Viridiplantae > Streptophyta > Magnoliopsida > Malpighiales > Salicaceae > Populus > Populus deltoides. The sequence goes on along the minus strand of CM027573.2, from coordinate 23,380,456 downwards.
TGAAATCTGAAACTCTCTCTCCATCTAGTACACACGATGCTATCATAACCATGTCCGTTGTTGCTGTGCTCGTCCATATTGTAGGTAGTGCATGGGAAGTTAAACTTGCAGCTGGTCACTTCCAATCAATTGCTGCCAGCGCCAGTCTTCTGGCCGGAGCTCTCGCCATTGCTCTGCTACTCATAATCCCTGTCCCAAGAATTTGGTGGTTACTTCTTTCCGCGTGGGTGGTGTTATTTATATGGGTAGCGTATACTTTACGCGAGGAATTGTTACAATTACGTGAATCCCTTTGCAATGCAGTTCGCCAGGCCAAGGAGCAAAATGCTGAGTCCAGTGAGTTGCCAGTGTAACCTTACATATCAAAGACTGATTTGGGACCCTATCAAAATATTATGTTGCAAAAACTATTATCCATGCATCATTGAAAATGATGTTCTCGTTAAATTCCAAAAAGCCTGTTATAAGGATGAAGAAGCTCCTGAGTTCCTTCACAACTACAGCGTCAACATTGAAAATGATGTTCTTGTTACTCTTTCTTATCTTCACCGTCCCAACCAGAGTTAATAAACTATCGGTCCGCAGGAAAAAAAAAAATGTTTTAACGATTTGCTGGTTGATTGATGATCTAGAAGACCTGATACGACCTGATAAAGTCTAATAGAGATTTGTTTTTTTTCGTGTGTATATATATATATATATATATATATATATATATATATATATATATATATATATATATATATATCTTATAAATAAAATATTTTTCTAGTATTTTAAAAAAATTATATTTTTTTTAATATAAAATAAATAATTTTTTTGGTTTAAATACTTCAACTAGGATAATTTTTTTAAAATAATATTTTAAATTTTATTATTTATAATATGAATAGTTTATATTTATATGAATTATTTTTTATTTTTTTATATGAAATATTGAAAATTTAAATATTTTTCTTAATTTTTTTTAATTAATACCTATATCAACCCATGTTCTGTTCGGTCAACTCTAGATTGAGATTGAGATTGGTAACTATACTCTCATCTATGCCCAGCTACCTTAAAAAAAAAATGTAGTTTATTATATGGTTTTTTGTTTAAAATGTAGTTTATTATATGTTGAAATAAATAATGTAGTTTATTATATGTTGCTGACTTCCCCTTTCATTATTTATCCATTTTTAATGGATGGTAATTTCTTCTTCTGCCTTAATTAATCAATATTTATCAACATATTTGGAGTAATTTATTTAATAGGAAAATCAGGTTAAAAAACCTAGCATATTTTTTTAACTAAGAGGGCAACACGTAAAAAGGTCCCGCGTTTCCCCTTTATATTTTTGTTTTTCATTTTTTTTAATATTTTGATTGAAACGCATTAGAAAAAAAATACTTTGCCATTTTATTTAAGTTATTATTGAATTTTGTCATTGCTATTAAATAATTTTATGAGTTTTTGCTAACAATTATATATATACCTTTAAAAAAAATATGTACCTAATATGTCAAAAAATAAATATAATGAATATTTAATGAAAATAAAGTTTTCTCTTAAAACCTGAATAAATTTATAGCATGATTTTATTATATTTATTAAAAAACATTTCCTCGTTCAAATATTTAAACACTATTTTGATTTCTTTAAAACCTGTTGTTATTTTTATTTAAAGATAGTGTTTAAATTTAAAAATGATGTTTTTGTTAAAACAATAAAGAAATGTATTATTAAAAAAGTATATTTGTCCTCAATAATTTTATGTATTTAGGGGCATGACATAAGTCATCAGTTAGGCTTGTTAAACCGTTTTAATTCAAGTTAATCTAGAAATCACCGATTAAATACTCTTTTTATAAATAATATTACATCAATGTTGTCTGTAGTCTCTTTCTGGTGTAGAATTATTAAGATTTCTTGTATAGATACATGTGGAAAGTGTAAGAACTTGGTTTCTGTCCCATAAATGAAGTTATGGTTTAAGAAACTGGGGGCTTTAGGGGGAAGAGCTCAAAAGAATCAAGAGTAAATTAAATCAGTGATGAATTCATGGGTATTTGGGTCATATTTAGAATAAGAAGATATGGATGATAAGATTTCTGGTACAGGGATAGGGATGAAGTTTCTTAGTTGAACTGTGCAGAGATAGGAGAGGAGAGAAGGAATTAGGGCAATCAACCAGAACCATTCTTATCGTTCTTTACATTTTTTAAGCGGTGAGTGTGATAAATTGTCGGTAAACAATTCTATAGGTATCCCTCTCAAATTCTTTCAGATGGGAAGCTTCCCTGAATAGACAATTTGCAATACAATATGGAAATCAAGTTTTTGATAGGGATCCAACCCCTTCCTGCCTTGCTATGGATCCTTTTCCAATGTTATCCTCCATTCCTGACTTGGCACCTGTCATATGAATCTTAGAATCTCCTGCAACCCCGTCCTTGTCACTGATCCTAGGCCAGTGTTTCCTCTGTTCCTGACTCAGTACCTGTCATATGCATCTTAGCATCTCCCTCCCCCTCCTTTACTGTAACTGGCAATGCTTCTGACAAAACACTAAATATCTGGCTACTGGCTTCTTAGAATAAGAAGGCACTTCTGCAATGTGTCTAGGCTCAACAACATAATGCATAATATCTGAAGATTTATGTTTCTAGGCACTTCTGTTTGGAATGTAAGGGAAAATTGATTTCAATTCTTCAATTTAGCCAATGCTCGTGTTTGGGAACAACTTTTGCTTGTAGAATTCGTTGGTAGCAAAACTATCCAGAAATCAGGTCTTGAAATGGCATCCAAATGGGTGCAATTTGGTCAAGAATTCTCTGTTTCAAACGTTAAGAATTTTGTCCTTAAACAACCCGTTACCTATAGGCTCTTTCACAAACCCATCTCTTTTCTGCTTCTTGTGTCGTGATTAATGGGTTTCAGCAAGCCACAGCTCCTTGCCTCAACCTTGCTGCTGGTAGATGGATCTCTAGTATGATTTTTTGATCTTTTGCTTGAAACAATAATGCCCTGGTTTTACATTTGCGATGGTAGATGTGCATATGAGTTTGCCAGTACTATAACATGGTAGATGCTTCATGCATGCTCTGCAACTGCATGAAGTTTAAAACCAGAATAAGTGGCTTTCATTTTTTCAATCAACTAAGTCGGTTTATGGGCTTTTGTTCGGCATGGATCATGTGGCATGTATGGTTGAGGGCAGCCCCGCCCCTCCCTTCTCTTTCCCTGCCCTTCCCCTTTAAAATAAACACTGCAAGTAGTTCGGCATTTGTTTTCATGCTGATGACTCTTTTAGTAATTCTAACTTCCTAGATTTATTGCTTGTTTCTGGAGTCTAAAGCAGTTTCATTCTCTAACTTCATTAGGGAATGGACAGGCATGCGAGTTTCTTCTCTCTCGTTGGAGTGCTGTTTAACTCTATCCAATTTAGATATGGAACTCTCTCTTCATTTAGTACAGACAATCCTATCATAACCGTGTTCTTTGTTGCCGTGCTCATCCATGTTGTAGGGAGTGCATGCGAAGCTAAACTTGAAGCTGCTCACTTCAAATCAATTGCTGCCCGCTCCAGTTTTCTGGCCAGAATTCTCGCCCTTGTTCTACTAATCACAATCCTTTACCCGAAGATTGGGCGCCTGCTTTTTTTCTCATGGGTCTTGTTGTTTATATGGGTAGCATATACTTTGCGTGAGGAATTGTTACAACTGTATGAATCGCTATACATTGCAGCTGTGCAAGTACTCGGGGGTCTTTACAATGCAGTTCTGCAAGCATATGCGAGTTCATACACTGCATTTATCGAAGCAGATGCAGGTCATGGCATGACAGATGCGGAGCCAAATGGGTCTCCTGTATAACCAGACCCAGCCATTGATTCTCATCTACGTATATGTTCATGTATTGTTGCTTGGTGTAATCAAAATTCCAAACTGGTATCTATGTATAGTTGCTTGGTGTGTAATTGAAATTTCAAAGACTATTTTGACCAAGCGTGATCGCAACCTGGTTTTAACATTGATTATCGTTAATATATTCTTTGAATACTTGCTTGAAGGGAAAAAAAATGCCTATGTCATGAATGAAGAAGTTCCTGAGTTCCTTCACAACCACAGCTTCTGCATCGAAAATGGTGGTTCTTGCTACCCTTCTTCATCATCTCGCCCGTCTCTTGCCACCTTCGACGATGAAAACGGTTATATCAATTTTTATTGGATGGTTATATCTTTTCCCGCCTTAATTAATCACACAATATTTGGAGTAATTTACTTTACCAAGTTAAAATAAATTATTTTAAATAAATCAAATTTTATTATTACATAAAACATTGAAATTGCTTCTTGCCTTGATAATAGTTTTAAAAGTGTTAATTTAATTAATATCATAAAATATAATTTATAGTTTTTTTTAAACAGCAATTAAAAAAAAAAGTAAAAAATCGATTAGTGGTCAGCACGATATAAAGCAAGGAGGAAGACTATTTTTGAATAATGAAATCCAAAGTGGACAAAAAAGTGAGACAATTTGGCTGGGGAAGGAGTAAAGGCAACAAATAAAAAAAGAAAAAGAAAACTGTGAGTGGATCTAGCACGATAAGAAGGAAGAAGACTAATTTAAACAATCAAAACCAATATGAAGACTATGGTTCGCCAGTGGCTGTTGGTGACGGCGCTGGAGAGGGAGGCTTCGGGTTGCTGTCAAGTCTGATCTATGGTATTTTTGGACGGGTTGTGTTGGTGGTTGGTCGGTTTTGTGTTGTCGGCATGGAGGGAAGAGGATGTTCAGTGACTGTTATAGGAGAGAGAGACCACCGTTGGTGGTGAGAGAGGCGGGATGTCCGCCGCGTGCTCTGGGTGGGGGGAGCTGAAATTCACTTCAAGAAATAATTGATAATTATTGATTATTAAAATTAAAATGAAAACAAAAAACCTAAAAGGTATCATTGTTTCCATTGAACGGGTTAAACTGGTTGGTTTCGCCTAGGTTGATCTAAAAAGTCAGGGATTCAATATTTTTACATCGACATGATTTTTATTTATTTATTTAAATAAAATTAGGTATTAAATCAATGCACTTAAGGCATAGTTTTTTTCTCGGTGAGAAGATGTTTTTAAGAAAAAACTTGTTTTTTTTAAATTAATTTTTAAGATAAATTAATTTTTTTATATTTTTAAATTATTTTAATAAATTAATATTAAAAATATATTTTTAAAAAAATATTATTCCAACTTATTTTTAAATAAAACAATCTTGCTACTGCTTTTAAAACCATCTCCAGCCCACACATTTGAGCGAACAGAAACTTGGATCGAGAGCAAGTTGATGAATATTTCGACTGCATTCGAGAGTTCATTTTTGCGTCACATTTTGTGCAAAATCAAATTCGAGGGATCAGGCAACAAAATATCTCCATTCTGTGATGGTTGTATCTCTTCAAGATCAAGCTAATCACTCAAGCTCAATACGTTCTCTGTCACGAGCTTCTTCGTTCAAGATTCAGCATTGCCATACCTCGACAACGTTCGGTTTTCGGACATCACAGGAAAAAACAGCAAATCTCTGAAAACCCACCATTACTTCTCCAATAACACTCACTATCACCGCAAATAAATAGCCCATGGCTTTAAGAATGCAATTTGGTCATTGAAATTCGGATTTCATGACAAAATATCCGTTGATAGGAAATTTACTCTAACCATCACAGCAAGGATTAGGGGTTAACTTGAGTATCCTCTAGAATGGGGTGTAAGCAAGTTATGTGTTCTTAGCTTTGCTAGAAATTGTACCTGTGGTCTCTTAATCGTGACCTCTTAGAAACTATCAAGGGACCACCACCACTTGAATTAGAAGCTCATTAGTTATAATTTTATGCTTAATTTTCGTTGAAATTAATCATCAACCATCGAATTTGGCCATTTTAACTGTGTTTAACGTGTGCTCCTTGAGCTAATAATTTAGACTTCATGCACATTTCCAAAAGAATGGAAGAGAGAGCGACCAACTTTATCATAAATCTATAAACTCAAGTATCCAAATCACCACAACACAAAGACCTCTATCGCTGAAAAACCACTAGGGTGTAAGCAAGTTATGTGTTCTTAGACCCTAAAAAAAATCATCTGGTCTGTATAAGATAAAACTGTCTAAGAAACTCCCCAAAGGAAAAAATAAAAATAAAATACGTCTGAGCTAATTCGAAGTCCTTACGCCCAGGAATCCAATCCCTTTAAAGTGAAACATTAATCCTACTGATGATGTTCAAAAACACAATGATCCAATGTGATTCAAGTCTTGACTCATGGTGAGAGAAACAGGACATTCATTGATAAATGCAAACAACAATGGTACTCGTTATCATTGCACTAATTTATTGGCTTTCCACCTAAACAATTTTTACTACAAAAAACAACCATCAAAATTCTGGCTCGAGAAATACAAATTATAAGGAGAAGATGATTAAGAGAAGACACTATACCAACACTATACAAATAGACCAAAGATACATTTCTGTGCGCCAGTGCTGGGAGCAAACAATTAAGAAATGCTGAAAATTGAGGCTCCGTGCCTCCACCATTCCCACTCACCATTGAAACTGAAGTCGAGGGTTTTACCGGAGAGCATTCACAAAAGTCATCAATGAATCCACGTCCCTTTTCTCAGAGGGGTACTTGATTGGGCGAGATGAGTGTTTAGGGAAGAAAAGGATTGTTGGAAAACTTCCTAGCTGTAATTCTTGCTTTGAGAATTCCTTCTGATCGCCATCTGCCCTGAATTTTCCCACCTTTACTCCACTCCCTGCTAACTTATCGGCCAATTCAACATAGGATGCTTCCATACCTTGGCAAAATTGGCACCATGGGGCGTAGAGCACTACAAGCCATGGTTCCTTTCGGTTCTCTAATTTTAACAAGTTCTCGATTCCGGGCCTGCTCAAATTGACCAAATTCTCGGAGTTGAAAATATCAGCAACAGTGGCAGCCCCATTTGCATGGGCAGCCCCGTTTCCATTGCCATTAAGTTGGGCTGCATCACCCTGTTTCAGATTTCCTTTATGAAGACCACATTCCTTAGCTGTGGCATCCTCCCACCACCACCTTCCTTCTCTCTCATGTTGGCCAGGAAGAACTGGCCTTGTGCAAGGCTCGCAACCAATAGAGATGTATCCCTTTGAATGCAATGAGTTCACAGGCACATCCATGGTTCTAAGGAACTTCCATACTTCTTGTCCCTCAACATTTGCCATTGGATTCCACTTGATCAGGCTTCCAGCCCCACCATCCAATCCCTCAAAAACCGGGTCCACCTGAACAACTGGAATTTCAGACCTCGTCCCTGGAGATTGATCCTTCCTTTGGCCAGTGATCCAGGCCCGAAGCCCCTTCAGAGCCCGCCTCAAGGGTCTCACCTTCCTGACACGGCAGCACTCCTGATGCCCATCCTCGTAAAAGGAGAATAAACCCTTGTTCCTTACTAATGCTTGAACTTCAACAGCATCTGGAAACATGTACTCAATTCGAATGCCATAGTGCTTCTCAACTTGGTCAAAGAAATGGTATGTTTCTGGGTTCAATCTCCCTGTGTCCAGGCTGAACACCCTGAACGGTCGCCCAGTCAACTTCGCATACTCAATCAAAGCAACATCTTCGGCACCACTGCATTACAATAAAAACTATTTAACAAGAAGGAAATATTTCAAAACTTCATTCTTGACAACAAAGTCAGAATCTAATTAAGCACTTTGCAACCATTAAATTTCAAAACAAAATCCAGAGGACATTTACAGATTCATGAGCTTGCATTATCTCAAATATGTTTTTAAGTGTATAGTCAATGGATCTATAATTGATAATCAAAGCAATACAAACTGACAGAGACATATTAAACATCAGCTCAAATTACTGATTGGTCCCAGTTAAATAACTTCAGTTGATGAACCCTCCAAGACAAATCAACCTCTTTCACATCAGAGTTAAATAATAGCAACTAAAATATGTGGTTTCAATCTAATGGAAAATTTGAAAATTTACCCCCTCAGGTGAACCAATAAGACAACAACAATGATCCACCACACAAAAGGAATATTCTACTGCAATAATTGTACATCCACAATTATCATATTCAACAAGTTGTAATTTTAAAAATCAAAACCAAACAAATTCAACATTTATATAATTCTACAAACATTAAATTTTCACAAAATTAGGTACCTGAAAGCAATAGCAATGTCATCCCCAAATTTCTCAAGTGCCTTATCCATAATTTCCAAAGGAGAACCATTTACAAGCTCCTTAGCTAACTTCTCATAATCTTCCTCCACCTCTACTTTCTCTGCAATCTCTGCAAATCCCATAAAAAACAACAAAACCCCATTAGTCACACCCTCAAAACAACATCAACAGGTCAGCTTTCGAGCACCCGGATAAAAAAACAAAAACCCACCTGGAGCAGCGATAGTTGCAGCGAGAGGAACAACAGAACCATTCCTTTTAGGCTCAGCATTTAAAGGCTTTACAGCACAGCGTCTTTGTGAAGAAACATTAACAAATGTTGTCGGCCGATCTAACAGCTTAAAAGAACCAAACTGGGGTGCTGAAAACATCAAAAAAAGAAACAAATCAAACCCATTTCTTAAAATCAACAAAAAAACAAAACCCCGTCAAAAAATTTCACAAATAAGGCTAAAAAAAGGTAAAAACTTCCACTACCTTTAAGTTCTTGACTAGAACGTGAAAACCCAGAAGCAGAAATCGAAGAAGAAGAACTAACACTCAATGCCATAGCAAAATTTATCGAAAAAGATCAAGACGTCCTGAATTACAAGTGAAAATTTCTAAGCTTTTCTTCTCTTTCCGTGAGGAGTCTGTAGGCCAGATGGGTTAGAGACGAGGGGCATTAAATAATGGCCGAAGAAATTGCGAGTTCTAAGGTTCATTGAACCTGGACGTGATTTGGGTTATGTTTTGATTCTGACATGGCAAGTTTTGATTGGGTCGACGTTTGTCTTTGTTGCTCATTGCTTATGTCATGCGGTGGGCTTCAAAAAGAGACGTGGTAAGAAAGGAGGCTGTTATAAAATTTCTTGGTGATTTCCTTCTCTCTATTTTATCGTAGCTAAAATAGATTTATGATAACTACAAATGTATTTCCAATCTATTTAACGACTGATTAAATTAATTTATGTTTTAATGTTCAAAACTTGTTAGTTCATCACTAATTTAACAAGATTTTATTTTTATCATATCTAATTTTTTAGAATTTGAAACTATATTATATTTAAAAAAATGATTAAAAGAGTTAAAAATTTACAAATTATTTTAAGAATATTGAAGCATGAAAACTCGTGCATTGAAATTGATGGTTCATAGTAGTAAGAACATATAAGAATAGGGACAATTAAACCAGCAGGATGTTGGGAATATTTAGGGGGTAAGTTTGTATAATATTTTTATTTGGAGGAGCCATTTCATAGAACTTAATTGAAATTATAAGCAACACTAGGAGGGATTTCAATTTTGTTTCCTTAAATTTGGGAGCCAAGGCCACCCCTTAAACTCATCTTGAATATTCTTGTTTATATATAAGTGTATAGTTCTATGTTTGTACATTGTTTAGTGCTTTTTTCCTTATCGAAGAGGTAAAATGCTAATCTAAAACACTGATTTTCTTGTCAATTTTGATGATATATGCATGTTGTGGTGTTAGATTATAGTTGAGGAAGCTAGTAGGAGACTAACATGTTAAGCAAGAGAAGGGTTGAGGATATATAAGGTAACAAAAATTTGAAGTTTTGGGATTGATTCTTTATGATTATATAGATTGGGGATTATTTTGTTGCTGCCCTCATTTTTTTTTGGCATGGAATGAATTGGTGTGAATTGGTGGGGTCCATGGGATAGTTTGCAGGGTTGAAATTGAGTGATGGGGATGGGGGATGTGAAAGGGGAGAGGTGGGGGTGGGAAGTGGTGGCTTGGACGATTGAAGAGTCGTAGGCCTCTCTTCTGAATCGGTGTCATGTGGAGTTGTTTTTGTGTGGCAATATATATAACAGATAATTGAGTATTATGTGTGACACACGAAAATTGGGAACTATTAATGTGTGAACACGAAGATTTTACTTTTGCTTCTTGTTTTTTTATGTTATTGACGGACGATAGTTTGCTTGTATTAAAGAAAATGATGGGAATACAGGATCTAGGGAATACTACTATTTAATGATACCTTGCTAAGATGGTAAACACATTGCAGAGATTATTGATATATACTGTGATTTAAAAATATATATATTTTTTATGTATTAAGATTTATAAGTAGTTTTCAAAACAAAAAAAATCTTTTGTTTCGAATCCAATTTAATGGCTAAAAAACCATCAAAAAACCAAAAAATTAAGGATTCATGTAATATGCATGGCCCGACAGTTTATGGGCTGATACAACGAGCCTGAATCTATTTTGAATTTTTATCGAATTCAACATAACAACTCGAGCCCAACCCTCAAAGCTTGAGTATTTAGACCCCATATGAGTATCTCAATATTTTTATTCATCTAATATATTTTATTTTTAATTCTATTTCCTTTATATCCGTGTACAGAAATCTTTTATGTTCTACCATATTTCTATCGTATTAATATATTTGAGTGAAATATAACTTATAATTAACAATATTAATTTATAATGATAAAATTACTCCTTAGCTTTTCTTCTCAAGTAAAAAGATAAGATTCATGGACCCAAGCCTAAATTCATTTTAGGTTTTTGTCAGGCTCAACATGGTGACCCAAGCCTAACTCTCTAAGCTTGATTTTTTAGATCCCATGTGGGTATCTCAAGATTTTTATAGACCCAAAACATTTTATTTTAAATCCTATTGTCCTTACACCTTTATGTATACAAAAATCTTTTATGTTTTACTCCATCTTATTAATATATTTGAGTGGAATACAACTCATGAGTAACAATATTAATTTATAAAAATGAAATTACTCTTCATCTTCTTCACTCAAGTAAAAGACAAGATTCATGAGTTATAAATACCTCACGAATCATCTAGGTAAAATGTTTACAATCTTTTCATTTTTTACATGTTTTCATATCATCTCTTTCTAAAATATCATTGTTCTTTTTCTCTATAAAAATACTTTAGCATTTAAGAATCCCTACATCTATCAAAGAAGATCTTTTGCAGGTACTTGACTTCTCACATCAAGCTACCACCCACCCTAGTTAAGGAGAATATATCATATTGCAAGAACTAAGTAAACAACCTATTATTCAACCATATAAGCCTTGTTGTTAAGCATCTTGAATTTTAAAACTCATAAGTTTGTTTTTGCTTCTAACCCCCTTTTATGAACAAAGTGTTTGCTTAGTAATATGGTATATGTGGTGCTTTTGTAAAAACATCTTTCAATTGAAAATATAATAAAATAATATTATTTTATATTTTTCTTTTAGTTTTCAACATGAATACATCAAAATTATCATAAAATACTTAAAAATTATTAATTTAATATTTTTTTCAAGTAGAAAATAGTTTAAAAATTAATTTCATAAACAAGTTGAAAAACAAAAACAAATATACCCATCAAGCAGGCAGAGAAGCAAAATCTGGATTTAATTCTAATGTATTTGGTGGTGTGATTATATGTGCAATACATACCTTGGGCCTTGAAATAATGATGTCAAAGTGGCCATATTTTGTTTTCCTAGAGGAAATATTTTGCCAAAACATAACTCTATCATGGCTCTCTTTGTTAGTTTTAATCCCTTTAATTCACTCTCCTAATCATAATGACAGCAATTAAGCTTCAATAGTGGCATCCTTTTCCATTTCTAGACTCTTCACCCATTCATTACAGTGCCCTAATTACACCATGGAACGTTTTTTTCATGCAAAAATCGGTGGATACCTTCCATTTTACCTTGAAGGGTCAAATCAACCTATTGAAGCCACCGTTGATCCACTAACATGTGATTGTGCAAGAAGAAAATGAGAGCAAGAAGGAAGAAAGAAATTCCAAGGTATATACGTACAATATGGTGGGTAGGTCCATTTTATTGTAGCTAGCGATAGACCATTCAAGGGACCTTTTTTTTTATAATTAATATTAACCACACAAAAGATAACACAATTGCCAAATTGTGGTCACCACAGCCACAATTATGATTATTTACAAGTTTTTACAGCATTTCTCGAGGATGCTTGTGACTTTCCTTAATTGTTTGTATTTGGCAAATTGTACAAGGAAATATATATATGTCCATTAATACGCTATTTGCTAGAGGATAGTTTGCCATCAATTTCTTTGATATATAGTTCAATCACATCTCTCAAATAATTAAATAAATAAATATTGCCATGAGTTTAAATTGTGAATCCAAACATCAAAGAAATTTATTCTAATACCAAAAACATATCTTAAAATAGTTTGGGAAAAAAATTTAATATGGTTGATATATAAATTAATTTTAAAATATCCTTTTTCATACAAAATTATTAAGATATATAATTCGTATGTTGACATTAAGAAAGTAAATATATATTTCGTATGAATATAATGCATGGAACGAATTTCTTGCATCTAGGAATCATCGAAACAAAATTTTAAAATTGAAATTTTGAAGTCAAACATTAAAGAAACTCACTCTAATACAAATAATATGTCTTAAAAATTGTTTGAAAGAAAGATTTAATCCGATTAATTAACATATAAATTAATCTTAAATTAAATATCCTTTACCATAAAAAGTTATCAAAAATACATACATACATATATATATATATATATATATATATATATCGTATGTTGACACTAAGAAAGTCAATATACATTTCGTATGAATACATCGCATGGAACAAATTTCTTGCATTTAGGAATCATCCTTGGTCTAAAGATGAAACACAAGATTTTACAATTGAAACTCGATTTTAAACCTTGCCGATTGGACTCTTTCAAGGGACACAATCAATAATATTAACGAGGGAGCGGATGTAATTAGGAAAGAGATTCGTCCTGATTGAAAGACTATACATAAATAGGACCAAAGTCAATGATGAACAATGTAAGCTATGATGACCAAGTGCGAAGAGCATTTGCATTTTGCCGTCTCAGATTTGGGGTTTTAAATGGAAAAGTAATCCTTGTTGTTGATAAGGTACAAATAAAATAGATTAATTAAGGATTAGATAATTATGCCTCTGGACCCTTTAGCATAATACATTCAACATTTTGTATGATGCCTTTGAATTTTCTAGTCCAACTTGAGGTTTTCCACATTTCTTAAATTTGTCGATTATGCAAAGCAGCCGCCTTGTGGAATTGGGGTGTGCTGGACCTGCTGACGGGCATGAGACTGCACTTTCCCTGCTCCTTCTACTGGCATTTCAATGGTGTATTTAACAGCTTAGATCAGTTAGAGAAGTAGTCTTGAAGAAGTTTTTCCGGTGAAGATTTCCTTCATCAGTAGCATACACCAAATACAGCCTAGGAAAAAGTAGTTAAGGTTTAGCCAGCTATGAACATTCTTGCTATGGCAGTGGTGTAGTTTTGTAGATTGCACAGAAAAATGCAGGCAGATTTAGTGACTGTAAACTTCAGAAAGAATGTGAGTTAAACCTTAATGGATCGCCACCACGATAGCCCCATCACTTGAGTGGAAACCCTGTGGTCGTAGAGTGTTCTTGTTGGCATCAGATTTTTTTTCGAGCAAGGTATCCTTCTGTCATGATAAACCTTATCCACCAAGCTCCATTCCCAAGTAGGATAATCTTTGATTGCCCCAATAGCCAAAGCCTTAACATTGCCATGACATGCCGATAGCACCGATAGCATCATCCGCAGAAAGCCCTGACACACCCCCAATCAATAAACAGTTGAAAACCACGAAAAAATTTGTGGAATTTATAGGAGCAATCAATGAATGTGGATAGGTCAGGACTGAAGGGATCGTAAGCAAAAATATGCTCTCCGTTGTAGCAAAACAACTTCCCATTGTAGGCAACAATAGAGTATGCCATCTATACCTTGAACCTCCAAGAACTGGTCTATACCATTGTTGAGTTTCTGACCAATATGTTCTCAAAACTATTTGCAGAGATTCTACTCTATCAAATTGGACTGCCCTAGACCGATAACTGGACTTGATAGTGCATTCTCCCTTGTCATCTTGGGAATAATAAGGTTCAGAAACAGATCCCACATCTGGACTATATTGTCTTATTCAGGTTCAAGCAAAGGGAGAGCAACCCATTGCGTTGGAAATGGATTACACATATAATAATAACACTGAGGTATTCCAAATTCAGTCCAATAACTGATGAAAATGGAAATGGGTTTTGCTTGTACTGATGATTGAGATGGTGGGTTGTAAAGCGACAAGCAAAAGGAGTGGAAATTTGAGAGGACCAATTCTTGCAGGCAGATTTGGAGGTGGTTCGTTAACCTTTGAAGAATCTCTTCAATTAAGAGGTTATTCAGAGGGAAATTGGATGGATATGATGAAGGGGTTTGCCTCTTATTTCTCTGGTACACAAGAGACTGGTCTGTGCTTGGCTTCTCAAAATCACCAGGCGTAGCTGAACTCTCCTTCAGCACTCTTTGCGTTTGCATTTAGAGATGAGGCAAAACACTCTCTGCTGGTTACTATTAGTACAGGTAAGTTAGTTTTGTATTTTAAAAATATTTTAAAAAAAATTTAATTTTTTAATTTTTTATATTTTTAAATTATTTTAATGTGTTAATATTAAAAATAATTTTTTAAATTAAAAAAATTATTCTAATATATTTTTAAATAAAAAATATTAAAAAAAAAATACTATTACAAACCCAAACGCCCCGTAATCATAAACAAAGAAGCATAGCTGTAGGATTTTAAATTTAATAAAAAAAATACATAAATCAAAGTGAAAGCCGGTTGACTTTTGTTGACGGTGTAGGTTTTATACGGAAGGATTTGGAATGAAGTTATTGAGGCATAGGGATATACACTACAGTCTACATCATTTAGAAGTTTTATTGATGTAATTTTTTTTTTGGTCAGCGTGAGATTAATACTATTTCGCTGAAACTTTTACTGACTAATTCATTAAAAAAAAAAAATTCTATTGATATACCATTTCTCAATAATTTTAATATTTATTACTAATTTTGTCAATAAAAAAACTGATGGTTTTACAAACAAAAAATACACGCTAAAAAAAAATATCACTAGAAATATGCTGATGGAAATATTTCTTCTGTATATTTCCATCAGTAATAGTGGCATATAAAATAATTTTTCTTAAATTTTCTGTAATATACCAACAGATGGATTCCATCTACATAACCATCGATAAATCACCGACGGAATATTATCGTCGGTAATGGTTGCATAGGCAGTAAAATTTTCCCAACTCTCTGAAAAATACCGACGGATAGATCCTGTCTGTAAATCCGTCCGTGATAATTAAAAAATATTTTAAAAAATAAAATTGTATAGAATAATTAATATAAAGTTGTATGGATAAAAAAAGAAAATAATTAAATATATAAAATTGTATAAAATTGAAACATGTTAAAATAAAATTGAATAATATACTAAAATTTTATATTAATAAAATTCAAATATTCATTGCAATTTTATTTGTACAAATAAAAATTAAACTAGAACAATAACGGCGCTAGAGGATAAGGAGGAAAAGGCTGGTCATTTCTGGAATTATACAACTAAAAAAAACCTCATACATATCACTTATTTGTAATTTTATATCTATGATTATTTCACGGAGTTATTTATAATCCGTCAAGAATCACTTGTTTTTTTTTTAGGTAAAATAAGTCGTGTGTATTAGAAGGCCATAAACTCATGAGTCTGGATGTTTATACCAATTAAAAGCTCCCAATAGATGAGATATTAAGTGTAGTTCGCAAGTTGAAAACGTTGAAAATTGAGCTGAAAAGTGAGGAGAAGCTTTGAAGAACATGTAATCCCTAAATATACTCTCAATAAAAAGGACTGTTCCTAGAGATTATGTCCACAGCGTATGATAATACCTTCAACAGCAAATGAAACTATTATGCATGCGAAGCTCTTGAAATTGAATCCTTCTTCACAAACCCTAACTCCACATCAAGATTTGGATCTCAGTATTCGAAATTGGCTTTCGTACTATAAACCGTCCTCTTTCTCATGTTAACGTCATCACTCATTTTTTACTTTTTTTTTTATTTGATTCGCGGAAACCTCATTTTCTGGAAAATATATTTGATGGGTCCAGGTAAAAAAATAAAACCCTGGCTATCCCAGATTATTACAAAAGATGCATGTTCTCAGGGGCGGAAACAGAAAAAAAAATTAAAAGGGGCCAAAATATTAGTTGTCTTTACCTGCACGCACGCACGCACTAAAAAGTAAAAACACTCTTTCAACTTTAAACAAAAAGGTAAGGCCAAAACCCGTGACCTCTAGAGCAAAATAATTAACCCATTCAAATTTCAAAGACCAGCCACCATCCCCCGCGTCTCTCTCACAGCTCCTCCAAGAACAGCAATCGCTGATTCCATTGTGAGTAGCAGCAGAAGCTTCTTGTTTAGTCACACCAGCATCGGGCGACAGCAGCAACAGCGTATCCCCTGCCACCGTGACCTCCTAGCACCAGTTGCGGCAGCATCTCCTCTCTGCATCATGTGCTTTCCTCATCAACGACAATCGTTGATTCCCTCACCGCCAACGCAACACCTGAAACCAGCAGCAACTATCCTCTTCCATGGTCGATGACAAATGCAGCTCCACCAAACACTAAGATAGATTCCACTAGTGCCTACAGCAAGAAATTGACTCTTGGAAGGATGAGATCCCGTTAGAGTCACTTCCTGTGTAAGCTTTTTAAAATTCGCCAGATTTGAAATCATAATAGAAGGCTTGGTACGAATTAGCCAGCAATATTAAAGGATGGAAAAAATAAAAAAACATTGATTGAAAAAAAACCAATAAAAAAAATAACTCAAAACAAGTACTATTCCAATAAATAATGCATATAGCTACAGCAAAACTCAATTTCTTTTTGTTTTTTTTTGTTAATTAATGTCAATGTTAATGTTAATGTTAATTGGCTTTTGTTTTTTAATGTGTTTGAATTATCATTCTTGTTGATACACGAAGTAATTCACATTTATGGATCTTCTTGGTCATTAACTTTTGCTATTTGTGAGAGATATAGATGCATGAAGCTTCATAATTCTGATGTTCGAGATTCACAGTACAAGCCAGTAGCTGCATCCTTGTAGAGCAGATAGTTCAAGGATTAATGAATCAAATGGTACCATTCAAATTTTGGTGGTATAGTGATGATTCTTCACCATTTCTCTCTTACAAATCTATCACTAGTGGATCTAAAAGTGCTGCAAATCCACAAGATTACTCCTTCACAGTCTATTGCCTCATAAATACATGTGGGTTTCCATTAAATCTGCGTCTTCAGCTTCTAGATATCTCCGCTGGAATGGCTTGAAAAACCTGACTGTCATTAACTTGTTCACGTCCCATGGTTTCTCCTGAGATGCTTCAGGTCAAGGTCATGCAAGTGTTATTTAACAACCCTCGTATCTTGAACAGAAGCTTGGAAGAACATGTAATCCCTAAATATAAATCCAATAAGAGGATTGTTCCTAGAGAGCATGTCCACAGCTTGTGATAATACCTTCAACAGCTTCTGAAACTATTAAACATGCGAAGCTCTTGCAATCAAATCCTTCCTAACAAACCCTTGAACTTACAATGTCTCAACATCTTTCTTGCATCAAGATTTGGATCTCAGTATTCAAAAGTACCGGCTTTCATACGATGAACATTCCTCTTTGTCTTAAGTTAAGAAGAATCTTAAGCCATGGAAACTTTCCAAAACCACACGAATCTCTACTTGAGAAAAAGATGTGTTTTGAATACTCTGCTAGTTAAAAACGAACTGTAGAAGGGAAAAGATCCAAAATACGCAATGCCTGATTGACCTCCATTCCTATGCAGTTACCAAGAAAACAAGGAGGGTCAGCACATACCTAACATGGATTAGATCATCTCTCATGGTGCAAAAACATCTCTCCCGAATAACAATAAGACAGTATAAGTAGTCAAATTTCATATAAGGCGAGACAAGTGCAGTGATCATGTGGTATGGCAGATGGCTGTAAAAACATCATTAAGGACAAGGTTCTAGGTTTGATAAAGAAAAAACAGATGATATAGAAACAAATTGCAAACAGACCAGGTAACAATGCGCTATGCCACAATTACAGAATTCTTAGAGAAAACAAATAGATATGTAGAGTGGTGGTGATTTAAAATGTTGAAGAGTTTACAACTGATTAAAGATTCAGTTTCTTCTCATAAAATCTCAATATCAGGGTATATTCAGAATGGTGATCTATAAACATCTTCCAGAACTCATCGCTGGGTGTATTGAAGAATGCAAGGCTTCTGAAATTCTTCTCAACCAAACCTTTTCTCCATGCCATTCGATGCAATTGATGGGTTTTTGGCAAGATAGAACGCCTCCCAGCCCAATTTGTGGACAAAAAGATCCATCAGTGCCATGATCTTCTCTTCAGATAGGGCCATAAACCATGGAAACTTTACAAATGACGCAAGAATTTCCTCTTCGGACAAACCCCACCTCCTATACACAGCAAGCTTCTTTTCCCATGTGGATCTGCTCATGGACCTCCCCACATGATTGCAGAAACAAATTGACTCTTGGAAGGATGAAATCCCATTACAGTCACTTCCTCTATAAGCTTTTTAAAATTCTCCAGATTTGAAAACATAATAGAAGGCTGGGTACGAATTTAGCTGAGCAATATTCTTTTAAAGGACTCCATTGTCTCGTAAAACATCAACAATACATGCCATGTTTTCAACTTTACTATTTAGAATACGAGGGGAACGCTTGATTGCTATGATGACCACGACATCAGATTGGAGCAAGTTTTCAAGGAAATCAAAAGCAGGGACTATCTGGTCTTCTAAGCTACGCTTCAAAATCCATGGGTAGGATGATATGATTTTGACATGGTCAGGGCTTGGAAAACCTTTAGATTGGAAAAATTCAAGCTTGGGCAAGTGTTTTGTGAGGAGTAGACAAAAGCAACAAAAGCAGATTCATCACGAGCTTCAAGGTTTGATTGAGTAAAAAACAGATGACATAGAAACTAAATTGCAATACATAATGCCTAATTTATGGAAATCCAAAGAACACAAGAAGAAAACAATATGAAAAAAATGTATAGTGATAGTGATTTAAAAAGTGGAAGAGTTTACAACTGATGAAAGATTCAGTTTTTCCTCGTAAAATTTCAGTATCTGGGTAGAGTCAGCATGGTGATCTATAAACATCTGCCGGAACTTATCTTCAGGTGTATTGAAGAATGCAAGGCTTCTGAAACTCTTCTCAACCAAGCCTTTAGAAACTAAAAATTGCAATACCAAAGCCCTTGGAATTAGCCTTTTCTCAAGGCTATATGATGAAAAGGTTGGATTTTTGGCAATATAGGAAGACTCCCAGCCCAATTTGTTGACAAAAAGATCCATAACTGCCATGATCTTCTCTTCAGATAGGGACATAAACCATGGAAACTTTACAAATGCTTCAAGAATTGCTTCCTCAGACAACCCCCACTTTCTATGCACATCAAGCTTCTTCTCCCACGTGGATCTGGTCACGGACGTCAGCACCCTGATTGCCACAACAAACTGACTCTTGGAAGGATGAAATCCCATTAGAGTCACTTCCTCTATAAGCTTTTTTAAATTCTCCAGATTTGAAACCATAATAGAAGGCCGGGAACGAATTAGCAGAGCAATGTTCTTTTCAGGGACTCCATTTTCTAGTAAAACATCGACAACACGTGCCATGTTTTCAACAGTAACATTTAGAATACGAGGGAAACGCTTGATTGCTTTGATGGCCACGGCATCAGATTGGAGCGAGTTTTCAAGGAAATCAAAAGCAGGAACTAACTGGTTTTCTAAGCTGTACTTAAAAACCCATGGGTAGGATGATATGATTTTGATAACATCAGGGCTTGAAAAACCTTTAGATTGGAAAAACTCAAGCTTGGGCAAAAGTGTTGTGTTAGGTTTAGACAAAAGCACCGCTGGCCGTCTCCTCACAAGGTTCAAGATATGGGACTTTGAGAAGTCATAGTTCTTGAAAACGGCAAGAACAGAATCAGGCTTATCTGGGGTTTCAAAATGGACCTGCTTAGAAACTTCTAAAGCAGATTTTAGAGAGAACCCACATTTGTTCATAAGGTATGAGACTGTAAAGGAATGTTCTTTTATATTATCATCCGTATTCACTGATGAGATGTATCTGAGACATGATAGTATTGAAGGGTTTTCAAGAAAATAATGAACTGATGAAGCTCTAACAGAAGACCCTATCACTATGCTTTTGCAGAGTAATCTAAACATTGGAAATTGAAACGTGAGAAAGTAGTTGTAGCAGTAGTGAATAAAATGCTACTCACCATTCCATTGAAGCAACTCTGAAACCCTAACAGTGGAGTAGAGGAGAGGAGAGGAGAGCAGAGCAGAGCAGAGCAGAGAGGGTGGAGACTGGAGTAAACCTGACCAAGAACAAGTTTGGGTCTATTTTTGTCGTTTCTTCTAAAGTTTCTGGACAAGAAGCCCTATTGAAAAGATTGTATTGATAGCCTGGCCTTTGCAACATTCAGGTTATTGGGCTTTAATCTTCATGAATAATGACGAAATTAGAAAATAATAAGCCCAATAATTAGAAAAGATCAATGTTGCTTAGGCAATTTTTATTTTGTAACTGGTTGGGGCTATCAATATGATTATCACAAGGATAACTGGGCTGTTGGGTGCTATCATTTCGATTAGAAACGAGAAAAAAACAAAAAAAATTAATTAAATTGAGAAAATTAAAAAAATATAATTAAAAAAACTGAATCATGAAAAAAAATCGATTAAACATATTAGAATTTTAAAAAACCGAACCGAAAAACCGGGCTAAACCGGAAAAAACCGAGCCAAACCGGAAAAACTGAGCCAAACAAAAAAAACCAGTTTTTGTTCTAAAACAACATAACTGAATCGAGTCTAAACCGATCAGTTTGAATCAATATTAGTTTTTCTTTTAAAAAAATCAATTTAAATATTTTTTAATAAAAAACTAAACCAAATCAAAGAGAATGAAGGTGGAGCTGATAGTCATTGAATTGAATGGTCGTGCCTCTACCTAGTAGGAGAAGTAAGCAAACCCGTAAGAGTTAGGACACGCTCAAGATTTATGAATGGGGAAATTAAGAAGAAGAAGAAGAAGAAGAAGAAGAAGAAGAAGAAGAAGAACGCGGCGCACTTCCTTCCTTTCATGTGTACTTGAATTATGGATTCTTAAAGGAGGAAATGTTCTAAAAATTCAATCTTAAGAATAATTTGCAGGTTTTTAAACAATCAAGAGATCCCTTGCTATGATCATGATAAAATGTTGAAATATTCCAGCTTGTTCCTAAGTCTTAGGATTGTTTTTAGTCATGTTGAATAATTCCTCCTGTTTGAGGGACACGTAATTTGCTTTGTTTGACCACGTTTGGTTTCCTGTAAAATCGTGGGTTTTGTTATTCATTCTTTATCACGGTGTAAGGCTATTAATAGCCAAGGCTACAGCTTAATAAAAACATCTTCTTCGTCAGTCTCTTACTATCTGCAACATATGGTATCAGAGCACACGTGAGGGGCTAGAAAAGAAGACTAAACACTGAGAGGAGTGAAAACTGAGAGAGTGAGGAAACACGCAATCAGTTAAGGAAAATAGAGAGGAGAGAAACACTGTAAGGAGAGGAGAGAAACACTGTGAGGATCGAGTGAAACACAGAGTAGGAACACTGTGAGGAACCCATCATTCCCAGAAACATCAATTATGGCATCCGAGAATAGCTTTGTGCAACCTGCTATTCCACGATTTGATGGTCATTACGACCATTGGAGTATGCTCATGGAGAATTTTCTCCGCTCCAAAGAATATTGGAGCTTGATAGAAACGGGAATTACTGCTGCAGCAGAGGACAAAGACCTACGGGAGAAGACCATTGATGAGCTCAAATTGAAGGACCTCAAAGCAAAAAACTACCTCTTCCAGGCTATTGATCGATCAATACTGGAGACTATTTTGAAGAAGGATACTGCAAAGGACATATGGGATTCTTTGAAGAGAAAGTATCAAGGCACATCTTGGGTGAAAAGAGCTAAATTGCAGGCACTTCGCAAAGAATTTGAAGTGCTACACATGAAGATTGGAGAATCAGTGGATGATTATTTCTCCCGAACTCTCATTATAGCCAACAAAATGAGAATTCATGGGGAAAAAATGGAAGATGTAATTATCATTGAAAAAATTCTACGATCTATGACTCCTAAGTATGATTATGTGGTATGCTCCATTGAGGAGTCTAATGATCTAGATGCTTTGTCAATTGATGAACTTCAAAGCTCTCTTCTGGTGCACGAACAGAGGATCAGTCGAAGCATTGTGGAGGAACAAGCCCTGCAAGTGAGTCACGGGCTACATCAAGGAGGAAGAAATGGTGGAAGAAACAGTTACCGTGGGAGAGGAAGAGGCAGAGGACGATTTGAAGGAGGAAGAATTGAAGGCAGATTTGACAAATCTGCTATAGAATGCTACCACTGTCATGACCTTGGTCATTTTCAGTGGGAGTGTCCTAAGAGAACTCACGATCACATGGCTAAATATTCAGAAACAAAGGAAGAGATGCTATTGATGGCACTTGTAGATCATGAAGAGATCAACACTGAGCACACTTGGTATCTTGACAGTGGGTGTAGCAATCATATGTGTGGAGACAAAACATTGTTTTCTGAGCTAGACAATAGCTTCACAGAATCAGTAAAACTGGGAAACAACTCCAAGCTTGGAGTACAGGGCAAGGGAAGGATTCGGTTTGAGGTAAGAGGCATTGTTTTTGTGATTACAGAAGTCTTTTATGTGCCAGATTTAAAGAGCAATTTGCTGAGTCTTGGTCAATTGCAAGAAAAGGGCATGACAGTGTTGATTAAGCATGGCAAATGTAAAACCTTTCATGCTTCTAAAGGCTTAATCATCGAAAGCAAGATAACACAAAACAGGATGTTTTGTGTCCATGCTCGGTGCACATCAGAAGGACAAAAACGACTTGGAGCATACATGACATCTTCACAGAAATGCCTTCAATCAACCACCATTGATCAATCAAAACTTTGGCACTGCCGTTATGGGCACCTTAGCTGGAATGGGCTGCAACTTCTTCAACAAAAGGGAATGGTGAAGGGGTTACCGAAATTTGTTTGCTCTCAAACCTTATGTGAAGACTGCTTGAAAGGAAGACAGCATCGCGACCCATTTCCCACGGAATGCAGCTGGAGAGCTTCTAAAATCCTACAACTAATCCATTCAGACATATGCGGCCCAATCAATCCATGCTCCAACAGTAAGAAGAGGTATCTACTTACGTTCATTAATGATTTTAGCAGAAAAGTGTGGATTTATTTTTTGGCTGAAAAATCAGAGGCTTTCGAAATTTTTAAGTGTTATAAAGCAAGGGTTGAGAAGGAATCAGGTGCTTATATCTGTTCTGTCAGGACAGACCGTGGGGGGGGGGAATTTACATCCCAAGAATTCACACATTTTTGTGAAATTCATGGGATTCATAGACAATTAACTGCTGCATATACTCCCCAACAAAACGGAGTTGCGAAAAGAAAAAATCGCACAATTATGAATATGGTGCGAAGCATGTTGTTCGCAAAATCAATTCCTAGCAATTTCTGGGCTGAGGCTGCAAATTGGTGTGTGCACGTGTTAAATCGATGTCCAACTCTTGCTGTCAAAAATAGAACACCCGAAGAAGCATGGAGTGGGCTTAAACCTTCGGTTGATCACTTTCGAATTTTTGGCTGCATTTCCCATGTGCATGTGCCAGATAGCAGACGTGTGAAGCTTGATGCAAAAAGTTTCAAATGCATTTTGCTTGGGGTAAGTGAAGAATCTAAAGCTTATAGATTGTTTAATTCTACCACTAACAAAATCATTGTTAGTCGTGATGTGGTGTTTGAGGAAGATCAACAATGGTGCTGGGATAACAGTTCCAACACTGATTTGGGAACTGCTCTGGACTGGGACACACACGAAGCCACTGTTACTGGTGATGAGGAACTTGCGGTACCGCCACCCGCATACGCAGAGGGTCACGCTGATGGGGACATTGTTGTTGATGATAATGTGGAAATTGCTGACAGTGGGGACATTGAATTTGAAATTGACGCTGAAGAGGAAATTGGAGTTGCAATTGACGCAGCTCCGTGTCAATCAGCCCAGATGCAAAGGCTGGATTTTTCAAATGACACGGGCTCATCCTCGCGAACAGTGCGATCGGGAGAATTTGTAGACGGGCAGGGGCTGGATTTTTCAAAAGCAGGGGAGATGGACTTATGTGCTTTGCAAAATGATGACAAGCAATATATTTCTGGCAGCGTTAATTTGGAGAAACAGGGACGAATCAGAAAACCACCAGCTTGGTTACAAGATTACTCTACGGGACAAGAATTTTCTGACGAGGAGCCTGGAAACACAATGTTTTTGGCCATGCTTGGTGACAGTGATCCTATGACCTATGAGGAAGCAGTGAAGTCAGAAAAATGGAGGAGTGCCATGGATCAAGAAATGTAGGCCATAGAAAGGAATGACACATGGGAGCTCACGGAATTACCAATAGGAGGAAAGAGTATAGGCGTCAAATGGATCTTTAAGACTAAAGTCAATGAGAGTGGGGAAGTGGACAAATACAAGGCAAGGCTAGTTGCCAAAGGTTACTGTCAGCAATATGGGATTGATTATGCTGAAGTTTTTGCACCGGTTGCCCATATGGATACTATCTGAATTGTAATTGCACTTGCCGCGCAGAATAATTGGGTGATCTACCAACTTGACGTCAAGTCCGCCTTCTTGCATGGGGAAATTAATGAGGAAGTTTTTGTTAATCAGCCCCCTGGCTATGAACACAAGGGACACGAATCCAAAGTCTATCGACTCAAGAAAGCGTTATATGGACTCAAACAAGCACCGCGAGCCTGGTACAATCGGATTGAGACTTATTTCATGGAAGAAGGATTTACAAAGTGCCCATACGAGCACACCTTGTTTATTAAGACTGCTGGTGGAGGTAAAATTCTTATAGTGTGCCTTTACGTTGACGATCTCATTTTTACCGGTAACGATCACATGTTGTTTGCACAATTTAAGAATTCTATGATGACTACTTTTGACATGACTGATCTTGGTAGAATGAGATTTTTTCTTGGTATTGAAGTACTACAGCGAACGGATGGCATATTTATTAGTCAACGTAAATATGCACAAGAAATTCTGGAGAGATTTAAAATGGATCAGTGCAACTCAGTACACAATCTTGCAGTTCCTGGTTTTAAGCTTACAAAAGATGAGGGTGGCGTTAAAGTTGACAGTACTCTCTATAAACAAATAGTGGGGAGCCTCATGTATTTAACTGCTACGCGTCCAGATTTGATGTTTATTGTCAGCTTGATCAGTCGATATATGGAAAGTCCTACTGAAAGCCACTTGTTAGCAGCCAAACGGATCTTGAGATATATCAAAGGTACAACCAATTTCGGGATATTCTACAAGAAGGGAGGAAATACAGAGTTTTTTGGATACACGGACAGCGACTATGCCGGTGACCAAGATGATAGAAAAAGCACTTCGGGTTATGTTTTCTTTATGGGCTCAGGAGCTATTTCTTGGTCATCAAAGAAACAACCAGTTGTCTCCTTATCCACCACCGAAGCAGAATTCATAGCAGCAGCCTCAAGTGCATGTCAAGTCGTATGGATAAACAGAATTTTGAAGAGCCTAAATCAGACACAACACACTCCAACAAAAGTTTATTGTGACAATATTTCAGCAATCAAACTTTCAAAGAATCCTGTAATGCATGGCCGCAGCAAACATATAGATATCAGGTTTCATTTTCTTCGCGAACTGGTTAAGGATGGTTCAGTAGAACTAATTACATGTTCTACAACAGAACAAGTCGCTGATATCTTAACAAAGCCATTGAAGCTTGATGTTTTTCTGAAGATGCGAAAGTTACTGGGCGTGTGCGAATCTCCAAGTATAAACTGATAGAATTCAGTTTAAGGGAGGATGATAAAATGTTGAAATATTCCAGCTTGTTCCTAAGTCTTAGGATTGTTTTTAGTCATGTTGAATAATTCCTCCTGTTTGAGGGACACGTAATTTGCTTTGTTTGACCACGTTTGGTTTCCTGTAAAATCGTGGGTTTTGTTATTCATTCTTTATCATGGTGTAAGGCTATTAATAGCCAAGGCTACAGCTTAATAAAAACATCTTCTTCGTCAGTCTCTTACTATCTGCAACAGATCAAACCCAAACATGATGAAAACAAGCAACAACATGGAAACTCTAAAAGACTCGAATGGGTAAAATAATGCGATAGAAGAGAATGTGACCTTTGGTAAACTCATTTATGAGAGGATATAGATGTGATTTTATTAAATTATAATATTTATTTTGATGATAATTATAATGTTAATTATAGAATAAATCTTGATGAAAATAATAATAGGGATTATATCGTAAATGATATCCTTATTGATGATAAGTAGTTAGATGTTAATAGTAAAAACAACATGATATTAGGAGTTTAACCAAAAAAAATATTACTGATTTAGACTATACTAATCCATTTTATTACTAATTTAATATTATTATAAAATTATATTTATTCAAAGATTATACGGATACAAGGCATAAACTTTTCAAATGATTAATATAATGATTTCCTAGACAGCAACAATTGGGATTAATTTGTGTTCAAACCACAGATTTGCACTCAACAACCTTGATCTAATGTTAATTTTAAAATAATCTTTTTGGCAGCCCATGATCATATTTGTCCAGATTCATAGACTTTAATACAACAGTTTAAGGTGGTGTTATTAAAATTTTGAAAGGTTACTTGCATTGACACTATTTGTACCGAGTGGCGTGTAATTTAATTAGCTTTAAAGATATAAGATATAATACAGCGTTATTATTCTCTTCTTTTCACCCAAAATTTAGCAAGTAAATACTCTATTTATATTAATTCTGCATACATTTACTTTACACAAAACAATTATTTTAATAACCATCTAACAGAAGTCACTAATAATGGGAGGAAGTGTAGCAATTTAGCAATGGCTTCTCCATCTGCATATGTTGGTAGCCAAAACGCTGAGAGTAGAGGTTTGTCTGGTTATTAACTTTAAAAAAACAAAGACTAATCTTAATTCACGTGTATGTCGATCCGAGCATGAGGAAACCTATCTTTGAATTAAAAAAAATTGTTAATATATGGAACATACATGTTAAAAACTATATAAGGTCATGCCTAGCTTATTGTTGAAAAACATTCGACCAATAACATATATCGATAATCAATTGCTGTGCTTTTCTTTTTTTTTTCTAAATATTAATTCATAAAAATCCCTTGCTTCACCAAATGATATAGGCTGAATCTACAAGTCATTAATTTTCAGATTTGATTCGACAATCCATGTAAGATGCCAAAATCATTTGAAAGTAGGAAAACTGGTTCAGTTTCAATTAGCTAATTATGGTATATATTGAAGGGATTAATTGTTGATGTTCTTTTTTCATAGAATACGATGCTGATTGTTGGATATACTCTAGTGGGTACATGTCTCCGGAGTACGCAATGCATGGACAGTACTCCGTCAAGTCAGACGTGTATAGTTTCGGTGTCTTGATACTCGAGATTATCAGTGGCAAAAAGAACAGCAGTTTCTATCAATCAGACAATGGCATGGAACCTCTAAGCCATGTAATAGAAAATTAATTGTGCACATTTTTATTTTATTTATGCCAAGATCAACGACGGGGAGAAAAAGAGAATGTTTCTGAACATAGTTATTGATGGTTGCAGGCATGGAAACATTGGACAAATGGGACAGCACTGGAACTAATGGATGCAAGCTTAGGACATTCTTACTCCAGAAATGAGATCGCTAGATGCCTCCATATTGCCTTATTGTGTGTTCAAGAAGATCCAAACAATAGACCACCATTGACAACAATAGTTTTCATGCTCACTAGTTTCTCTGTAACGCTACCATTGCCTCGAAAGCCGGCATATTGTGTGCGAAGCAGGACCGACTCGAGCTTACCAATAACAGAGCTGGAGTCTGACCGATCTACATCCAAGTCGAAGCCTTTGTCCGTGAATGATGTGTCAATCACAGAACTATATCCTCGTTAATGCAAAGAAATGGATCTTCAAAACAGGCATGCGTGTTAGTTTATACAGAGAGTAGGAGGAGAAAATTTATGAAAGCTGTAAAGTTCCAAAAAGTTCATTATGACATATTTTCTTCCCAAAACAATTCAATGAAGAGCGCTTGTCCTTGCATTTTATGAATGTAGACTTTGACGCCCATGTTGATTGTGTTCTAAAAAATTTAAAAAATGCAAAAATTTCCTAAATATAAATTTCCCAAAACAATTGAATTTTTTATAATTTTTTACCCATTCGCCTTTTGCTTTCACATTGACATTTTTCTAAAATATCAAATAATGAATTTTTTTTTTTTTAAAAGAACGAGGAACACAATTAAGAAACAGGAGGCAGTAATTTAAACATTGGAAACCCCTCCACCACACTATCATCACCAACCAAGTTTCAAGCACCTCTTCCCTAATCGCAGCCAACAAACCCAGCAATGCAACCCCTATTCCCTCCATTCACGGCAATTTCACGACAACTTCAACACTAGAAGCCACCGACCAGCCACAATGATGGAAACCCTTAGCAACAAAATAGCTTTAACAACCTATCGAGGAACCAAACCACCACAATAGCAGCCTTGATTGTTATTTTATTTTAAAAAAAGAGAAAGTTGTTACATTAGAGAGAGAAAGAAGATCAGAACTTTAGGTAGCCCGATCTCCTTCTGTAAGCGGCAATGAACAACACCGCCAACACAAAAACAAAGACGAAAAGGAGGCACACCTTATAGGCCCATCCAGGCGCCTCCTAGACCCGCGCAGCACAAGCAACGATGAGCCAAAACTTTTATTCTGCACTAGCACGTGGCTTGCACGCGCCTCCATTGGATCTTTTTGAAAATGAAATGCTGACTTCTTTCGAAGTTGGAATGGTAGAGAAGGATAAGGCCCACTAGGCCTTCCATTAATAAATTAAAGAATTGGGCATGAATGATCCAAGATTGAGAAAGCCCATCTATGCACTTGTCATCACTGGCTACTATTGGGCCAAGCCTTAATTAAGGATTGAACTCCGCTGACAAGATGTGCAAGCTTTTGAGAGTAATTAAGAGCAATTGAAGACAGTTTCAGTTTCCTGGCGAAGATTTACTGAACAAAAATAAGCATGGTGTGAAAAAATCCAACTCATTAACATTTTTCTTCACAAAATAATTATGCTATTTTTCTGTAATTTAGAGCGTAGAGCATGGTTATTAAATCTGAATTGATGGCTGGACTCATCTGAGTTTGTTAAAAGATCATCTAGTGAAACGACCTGATTAAACCTAGTCGATCCGCCATGACTCAGGCAAACCCAGGTGAGATTCGATATTTTTTTCAAATATATTTTTGCTTCTATATCTTTTTTATATATTTTTTTAATTGATTATTAACATTTTTTAAAATTTACTATATAAATATTAGAAAAATATTTGATTATTTTTTAGCCATTTTCTTAATAATACTATAGACTATTATCTAAAAAAAAAAAACTAGAAGCATCTCAAAACTCTAATTGACAGATAATTGCAAATGTAAATCCCTTCGTCGAAAAACATTTTGTAGAAAATTCAAAGAACTGTTCACACACAGGGAAAGCAGAGAGCAACGCGGCAAAGAACAGTGATTGATGATGACTCTCCGTCCACTAGCATTGCAACGCACGCATTACGTTGAAGACTTGTGTCTCCTTTAGCACTTCTGTTGCCATCCAACAACAGTTTTCACGTAACAAATTTCCACAAATTAATTTGATTAGGATTCTTCCATATTTTTTTTCCATATTCTCATTGAATTTTTGATGAGTCAGTTCTGCACAACAATGGAGTAGTTTTGAAAGTTGATCGAGACCTTTACCTATTTTTACAGTGAATGCAAGCATTATTTACTTCATTGACTTGAATCTTCATATATTCGCAGCCCTGATAGCAAAAATAACTCCAAACATGCATATTTCGGGTTACTAGATCTAGTTATTAATTTTAAAATTCTAAAAATTAATTGAGATATATATAAATTAATCTGAATGCTCATAATTAAAAATAAATACAAACCCGTAAAAAAGTTTATAAAATAGTGAGTGAGGTAGTTGTGGTGCTGTACTCTACAAGTGTCCTCGTATAAATAAAAGTACGGACAATTTGTTTCCACTGTTGTTGCCTTAAATTCAACATCCTATTATCAGAATTTAAATCACTGCTCACTCAAATCTGTAATTCATATATAATTTAAGAAGTTAACGAATCCCATCTAATCCCATATGTATAATTTTTTTGAACCTGAAACTTTTCATAATCAAGAGCTAATAAATAACTCAATCAATTTTCAAAGTTTATACCGAAGAGACTTTTGGTCATATGCTTTCACTAAAAGCGTGCGCATTAGAAAAGAACACTTAAACTGCCACCGCCATAGAAGACAAAGATGACCATATCAGTATCCAAGAAATGCAAGTTCCGCATCATTACACCATCAGGAAAAAAACAATTTCTCTTGCTATCTTCGGAATATAATAAGGAAGATATCAGAACTACTACCAATCAGAGTTCTTGCAAAATCGATGCGTTAAACCTGTCATCATTTCTCTTTGATGACATCGGCCCTATTACATCATGGTCGTTTCCGTTTCCAATTTGGATTAAGAGTCTCGGTGTCCTTAAAATTCAGGAAAAACTAAACAAAGACTTGCTGGGATGTATCGAACGATTTGCGTATGCTTTCTTTATGATTGTTTTGGCAGCAACATCAAAGTTGAAGTAATATTAATAAAGCATTGCCACATTGCAACTGGGGTTAGCAATTCTTTGTCTTGGCCTATTGGCCTTTTCATTTACAATGAGGTTCCCTTACAATTATACAATTTATTCTCTGTATAATATACAGAGGTCAAAAGAGTAGGCTGGAGCCAACCACCCAGCATCTTCCTTGGAGAGTGATATTTCCGTAGTGAATGTGGCTTATGTGTGGCATTGTGGCGATCATATTCCTAGATTGGAATAATTAGAAATGATGTAGGTGGAAAGGACAAGAAACTTTTCCTTTATTAATAGAAAAAAAAAAGAGAATTGTCATCTCGTATTTTGATTACTAGGAACTCTAACTGGTCTCAGAGTTTGGGTAAGAGAACTAATTGCGTAAAGAAAAGTTATTAGCACCCTTAATACGTCTTACCTAAGATAAGCTGCATTGTATATTTGTTTGATATAAACTAAGAAAATATTGTGTTTTCTAATTGTTAGCATGTTTAAGGTTGAAGAAAAATACTCCCCAATAAGAAGGTTGTTATCTTATTAGGTTCAAAACCTAACCGTTCTAATATCAATATAAAAATAAAACTAAACTATTTTTTTTATTTAATATCAGGAATATATATGTCTTGCGTATAAGTTCATAATTTCATATATTAAAAAAAATTGTTTTTGTATTTTTGAAATGCATGCCAAAATTCTTTGGAATCTTACAAACTTGTTGTAAAATTCATTGCAAAAGTATTTCAGATTTTTAAAATAAATTCTCAAATTATTATTTTTTATAATTAATTTTTAAAATTTCTCAAAAGTAGTTCCCGCAAGAAAAAATGATTTTTAAAGTCAATTTAAATTTTAATAAAAAAGAAATTAAAGTTTGAGGGTTGATATTTGAGTTTAACGGGTGTTAAACCGGATACAACTAAAAAGTTTTTATTTCACTCAACGTTCATGAAATATATTAATTAAATATGCAACGAATGTAATTTTGGTTTGTTTATATGGTTTCAATTTAATAAGACTAATTACATTCATAAACTTGTTTTGATTAAATAAATATATAGAATAATAATAATTTTTAATTCGATAATTAGATAATATTTGTATAATCACAATACATGATACATGTATTAACTTCAATGTTTTTGGATAAAAAATAAAGAACCATGATAAATTATTTTGGATTAAGAGTCTTAGTCGACTTAAAATTCAGTAAAAACTAAAAAAAAGACTTGCTGGGGTGAATCAAACAACATGCATCGATCAAAGTTAAAGTAGTTTTAATTTAGTATTTCCAAATTGTAAGTGGGGTTAACCAATTCTTTGTCCTGCCCTATTGGCCCTTTCATTTCCATTGAGAATCCCATATAATTATCCAATTTATTCTTTGACATACAGAGGTCAAAAGTGGAGGCTGGATCGAGCCAACCACCCTGCGTCTTCCATGGAGAGTGATGTTACAACTTGGCTTTGTGATGATTAAAATAAGTAAAGTGTCGAAGGACAAATATATATTATGTTGGTAGAAAGACAAATAAAGATACTCCAATAAACCCTAACGATACGTTCCATGAATTACTGAGGCGGGCAATATTTATCGTGTCGGCTAACTTGATCATCAAGTCTTCAAGTCCTCAATAAAAATAAAATTGATAAGAAATAAAAAAAAACTTCACTAGCTTATAAATATGGCACTACTTTCAATATTGTGATCGAAGCCAAGACACCAGTTTGATACCTAGAAAAATGTGGACTGAGCTAAGCGCCACCATATCTAGTCTAGCGGTTGCTTTCTTCATGTTTGAAAAATATTTGAACTTTTTTCCTTATACAATTCGTTGGTATGCTGAAAGAAATTTTCGGAAGGTGGTTAATTTTGTGAACCCTTATGTCGAAATTTCTTTCCATGAATTCACAAGTGAACGCCTCAAGCGTAGCGATGCCTTCTTTGCCATTCAAAACTATCTCGGCACCATCTCTACCGAGAATGCTAGGAGACTCAAGGCTGATGTTGTCAAAGACAGCCAATCTGTAGTCCTCAGCATGGATGCTAATGAAGAAGTTACCGATGTTTTCAACGGGGTCAGGGTCTGGTGGGCATCAGGCAAAATTCCCCCCCAATCAGAATCCATTTCTTTGTTTCCTGGCTCTGAAGAGAAGAGGTATTACAAGCTCACTTTCCATAAACATTATCGGGAAATCATCACCAAGTCTTATGTACAACATGTTCTGAAAAAAGGAAAGGAAATTGCAGTGAAGAACAGACAGAGGATGCTGTACACAAACAATCCTAGCAAGGACTGGCACGGGTGGAAGTCTACCAAGTGGGGCAATATAGTGTTTGAGCATCCTTCTACATTCGATACTTTGGCAATGGACACAGCGAAGAAAGAAGAGATCAAGAAGGACCTAATCAAGTTCAGCAAAGGGAAAGACTATTACGCAAAAATCGGGAAGGCCTGGAAGCGTGGTTATCTCCTTTATGGTCCTCCCGGAACTGGAAAATCATCTATGATTGCTGCCATGGCTAATTTATTGGATTATGATGTTTATGATTTGGAGTTGACAACTATAAAGGACAACAGCGAGTTGCGGAAGCTACTCATTGAAACGAAAGGAAAGTCTATTATTGTGATTGAGGATATTGATTGCTCGCTTGATCTTACAGGTCAGAGAAAGAAAAGGAAGGAGAAAGATGATGATGAAGCAGACAAAGAGAAGGATCCGATTTCCAAGATGAAAAGGGAGGCAGAAGAAGAAAGCGGCAGCGGCAGTAAGGTTACTTTATCAGGGCTTTTGAACGTTATTGATGGAATTTGGTCTGCTTGTGGTGGAGAAAAGGATTATTATATTCACTACCAATTACGTGGACAAACTCGATCCTGCTTTGATTAGGAGGGGGAGGATGGATAAGCATATAGTAATGTCATATTGCTGCTTTGAAGCATTCAAGGTGCTAGCCAAGAATTATTTGGATATTGAATCGCATGAATTATTTGGGAAAATCGAAGAGTTGTTTGTTGAGACAAAGATGTCCCCAGCTGATGTTGCTGATAATTTGATGCCAAAGTCTGACGAACAAGATGAGGAGACTTGTTTGAAGAGATTGGTTGAGGCTCTTGAAGCTTCAAAGGAGGAAGCTAGAAAGAAATCAGAAGAAGAAGCAATGCTGAAGACCAAGGATGGAGTAGTCACTGAAGGTTAGGACAGAATGGAACCATTTGGGACATGAAGCAGCTTGGTTGGATCACAGCGTTGTTGCAGTTAAAGGGTATTTTATGGTGTTTTCTTGTACCTTATATTTCTATTGTTTTCAGCTCCATGTCAATGCTCATGCACCGATTTATGGCAATAGTTGGCCAGCATAGCCTTCTTTACTTGTTTTGCACTGATCAGATTGTGATGATTTTTTTTTTAATTTTTTTATTGTTATATATCAAGTTTAGGCAGAGTTCAGTGAATTAGAAACTGATGAAATTATTTAAGGAGAACCTCACAAATACCCTTCAACTATACAAGTTTTCTCCATGTTATCCCTAAATAGTTTTTGAAATTCCCAATCACAGTTTCTTTATAAAGCTTGACAGAAAACTTCTTGTTTTCTGTTAAATGATTCTGACAAAAGTTTTTAATTGAGGAATCCAAATAATTTGATGGTAAAACTGATATTAAAAGAAAAAAATTGGTGTAAAACTGATCAATAGTTTGGTGATATATTTTATACTTAATTAACTATCTTATGAAAGCATATAGTTTTATGTTGTTAAAATACTGAGAGGTTACTTGCGTTGACACGTTTGCTTTTACCAAGTGACGGGCAATTTAGCCTCAAGGATAGAAGGTATAACCATTGACAGAAACGTTTCCATTTCCTTCAACCATCCAAAATTTAGCAAGCAAATACTCTACTTTCATTAGTGGTTCCGTTCTTTTATGCATATATTTATACTGCAATTTTATTATTCCTTTCGTTTATTATAAGCTTTTTAGTTCTGCATATATTTACTTTACACTAAACCATTTAATAACAATCTAACAGCAGTCACCAATAATGGGAGGAAGTGGAGCAATTTAGCAATGGCTTCTCTGCTTATGCTGTTAGCCCAAGTGAAAACATTAACAGAATTCCGACAGCCCCATCACAAGCATTTTCTTCTTCATTTCTCTTCACTCCCTGGCAAACTGCTACTGCCTAATTGCCAATTTATACTGCCAGTCATGGAGAGCAATGACGCTCTTTAGCCCTTTGCTGCTTTCCTAGTATCAGAATTTAAATCACTGTTCTCTCAAATTTTTACTCCTTTATTCCTTTATTTATGAAGTGAACAAACTGCTAATGCTAATTGCCTATATGAAGTTGGTATGTTTGGTGCTGAAACCCTGTAAATGTCCCCTCCCTAAATCCCTTTGTGACTTTCTTATTATCAGAATTTAAATCACTGCTCTCTCAAATCTGTAACTCATAATTTAAGAAGTAAACAAATCCCATATGTATAATTCTGTTGAACTTGAACTTTTCTGAATCAAAAGCTGATAAATAACTCTATCAATTTGCAAAAGTTATACCGAACAGACTTTTGGTCATATGCTTTCACTAAAAAGTGTGCATTGGAAAAGAAAACTTAAATTGCCATCACCCTGAAATTAAGACAAGCTAGCCATATCAGTATCCAACCCTTCTGCAAATTCCAACCCTTCTGCAAATTCCGCATCCTTTCACCATCAGGAGAAAAATAAATGTCTCTTGCTATCTTCAGAATAAAATGGAAGATATCAGAACTACTCGTAATTGGAGTTCACGGAAAATTGACGCATTAAACTTGTCTTCATTTCTCTTTGATGACATCCACCCTGTTACGTCATGGTTTCAGTTTCCAATTTGGATTTAGAGTTGTAGTGCACTTCAAATTCAGAAAATGCTAAAAAAAGACTTGCTGTGGTGAAACAAAAGATATGCTTGCCTTAGGATTGGTTGGGAGGCAACATCAATGTTAATGTAATGTTAATTTAGTATTCCCAAATTGCAAGTGGGATGATCCAATTCTTTGTCCTGGCCTTTGGCACTCTCGTTTCCGGTGAGAATCCCATATAATTATGCTAATTATGTTGCCTAGAATTATTAGAAGACTAATTAAACTTATGGATTGTTTAGTTTATGGTAATGTGAGTATTTTAATTAAATTAGATATCCAGGTAAGAACTAGCTAGAGAGTATAAAAGCATGCAAAACATGTATATTCATGGCAAACATGTAGGAAAAAACTAAAAAAAGACAAAGCACATATATAGAAGCATAAGATATAGAAACACAATCTAATATATTTTAATTAATATAAAGACATAATTGCTTGTTGAAACTCTTTTTTATAAAGTTAACAAACCTCAAATACTAAGCCTAAAACCATGTTGGCGGAAAAAAAAACCCCCTTTTATAGCCCAAAAATAAACTAAAGCCTAGTCTAGGTTGTGCGTGCATGCAGGTTTAAGTAGAAAATCCATTTTGCTTATTACCTCTCATTTCTAAAATCTTGAGTGTGGTTTGTCCTATAATTATCAAACTCAGCAAGTCAAGTCTTGAATTACGTGTGTTAACTCGGATCAACTTAAAAAAATTTAAAACAAATATTTAAAATTTTAATATCTCACATGAAAAGTTAAAGAAACAATTCATATGAATGTAAGTTATATATATTATAAATAATAAAGTTTAAGAAATTATTTCAAAGAATTTTTTATTTTATATTGGAAAGATATTATCTTTTCCTTTTAAGTTGAAATATTCAACAAAAAAAATTTCTTATCCCACATTAAAAAAATATAATTTTTTCTTTTAAATATAAAATATATATATATATTAATGAACTTTTAATTTCACATTGAAAAGATAATTTTTTTTTAATGTTTATATAATAAATTTTTTTTAAAAAAAATATAAGCTTGCGGGTGTAAGGTTGGGTTGAGTAAGAACCTCTAATTACCTCTCATGAGCATGTCTATGCTTCCTAGACCTCACCTTTTATCTTCATCAATAATTGTTTTTGTCCCTCTTTTTGTTCCACAGAGAGATGTTCATGGACATAATATATATAACAAAATATGTGAACCCTATTCAGTGTTTTAATTTTTTTTCATGGGCATGCTATAAATCTCTTGCAATTTCATAGAATTCTCCATGTTGTCAATGTCCATCCCAATGAAAATTGAATTAAAAACATTTGAATATATGTAGGATTCTTCTTCTTCTTCTTTTTTTTTTCAAACTGTTAAGATATTTGTAAACCGATTTATATATTAGTAGAGATTGAATTTTTTTCTTGATTATCTTAGTAGAGTTTGACAAGAGAGAAATTAGTCTGGATAGATTTATTCATGAACTAGATTGTCCATCTAAATTCTCATTAATTTAAAAATATTAGATAGGATTCGTTATTTAAAGTAGTAATTGTTGAAAGTGTTAATTGTTTAGAGTTTATCTAGTTTTTATGCACCGATTTTTGGCAAAAGGTTGTCCAGTATAACTTTCATTACCTGTTCCTAGATAGAACTTGTTCTACTCTGATCAGATTATGATTCTATTTTTTATCATATATCATGTTTATGAAGAGTTCAGTACATTAGGACTCATAAAATTATTTGTGAAAAATCAAATAAAAAATACCTTTCGGTTAATTATCTCAATGTTATCACTAATCAAGTTTAGTATCAATTTCATCTTTAAACTTTCAGAAATTCTCTATTAAGTATTTCCAATTATTCAAATGTTATCACTAACCAAGTCCTATGGAGAACATGTTCTGAAACAAGGACAGGAAATTGCAGTGAGGAAGACGTACAGAGGATGCTGGACACCAACAATCCTTGCAAAGAACAGGTACGAGTGGGGCAGTATGGTGTTCGAGCATCCATCTACATTTGATACTTTGGCAATGGGCACAAAGAAGAAAGAAGAGATCAAGAAGGACCTTATCAAGTTCAGCAAAGGCAAAGACTATTATGCAAAGATCGGAAAGGCTTGGAAGCGTGGTTATCTCCTATATGGTCCTCCCGGAACCGGCAAATCATCTATGATTGCTGCTATGGCTAGTTTATTGGATTATGATGTTTATGATATCTAATTGACAACCATTAAGGAAAACAGCGAGCTGCGGAAGCTACTCATGAAACGAAAGGGAAGTCTATTGTTGTGATTGATGATATCGCTTGCTCTGTTGATCTCACAGGTAAAAGGAGAAAGATGATGATGAAGCAGACAAAGAGAAGGATCCAATTTCCAAGATGAAAAGGGAGGCAGAAGAAGAAAGCAAACTCGGTGGTAAGGTTACTTTATCAGGGTTTTCGAACGTTAATATTGATGGGATTTGATCGGCTTGTGGTGGAGAAAGGATTATTATATTCACTACCAATTACGTGGACAAACTCGATCCTGCTTCGATTAGGAGGGGGAGGATGGATAAGCATATAGAAATGTCATATCGCTGCTTTGAAGCATTCAAGGAGCTCGCCAAGAATTATTTGGAAATTCAATCCCATGAATTGTTTGGAAAAATTAAAGAGTTGTCTGGGGAGACAAAGATGTCCCCAGCTGATGTTGCTGCGAATTTAATGCCAAAGTCTGACGAACAAGATGAGGAGACTTGTTTGAAGACTTTGATTAAAGCTCTTGAGGTTTCAAAGGAGGAAGCTAGAAAAAAATCAGAAGAAGCAGCAATGCTGAAGGCTCAGAAAGGAGACAAAGAGAATGGTATGATCACTGAAGGTTAGGATGGAATGGAAACCATTAGGGATATAAATCAACTTGGTTGGATCACAACCTTGTACCAGTTTATTTTATTTTTTTAAAATAATAGATGTATTATTGTAATATATTTAAAAGTGTAAAAGTGTGGTAATAATTATTTTTTTAAAATGTTTTTTTTTTAAATATATTAAAATAATATTTTTTTAATTTAAAAAATTATTTTTAACATCAATATATCAAAATGATTTGAAAATACAAAAAAAATATTACTTTAAAATAAAAATAATAAACAAAATTTAATTTTTTTAAAAAATAATTTTGAAATACAAAAAGACCCTAAACAAATAATCACGAGAAAAAAAAATTTGGTGAAAAGCAAAAACTAATATAAGAACAATAAATTGTAGATTATATAGAGGGTAAAGGAAAGGTTGCGAGACCATTTTCAAAGTTAAATTTTATTTAATTTTATGCTAAGTAAAATAAGTATTTGAAAGATTCTAATTATTTAAATTTTGAAGAAAAAATATATTTATTTTTGTTAAAATTCTAATTTATTATATATGCATTTTCTTTGTTTTGGCGAAACATGATGTTTATATTTACAATATGATTTTCTTATAACACTTTAAGAAATTTAAAATAAATATTCAAAAAAATTATAATAATTTAAATTCATGATAAAAATATATTTTTTTTGTCAGAATTTTTTTTATTATTCAGTAATTTTTTTAATTTTGACAAATCATTTCTTTTTTATTGAAGTGTGTTGCTTAAATAAAACTTATCATACTTTGAAAAGGTAAGTTTTTTTTCTAAAAAAAACATATTGTAAATATAAAAAAAGTAAAAATAAAAACTATATAAAAAATTTGCAATAACTAAATATATATTTTATTTTTATTTTTGCAATATTTTTAAGAAAAAGCCCATATTAGATTCACTAATTCATTAAATAATTTTCAATATTATCATAAATAATTGTATATTTAGATAATTTTAAAATATTATTGTAATTATTTATTTAAAATAGTATTATATATATATATATATATATATATAATTGCACGTGTAACAGTGCAATCCAATTGGTGAACAGTAACAGCCATCTCTAGTAATAATTTTAACTGAATGAAATAAAAATCGAATCAACACTAAAGCCCAATAACATGAAAGTTGTGAAGGCCACTGTCAGTACAAACAATTCAATAGGGCTTATAGTCCACAAAACGTTAAAAGCAATCAAAGAAGTCCAAAACTGATACCCAAACTTGTTCTTGGTGATGATTCCTCCACTCGCTCTCTCCACCCTACTGTTAGGGATTAGGAGTTGCTTGAATTGAATGATCTTCAAAAACGTTGCAGAGGTAAGTAGCATTTTATCTTCTAATAGTACTTTCACAAATTTCGATTCCCAATGTTTAGATTTCTCTGCAAAAGCTTAGTGTTAGGCTGTTCAAATAGAGCTAATTTATCAGTTCATGAACTTCACTGTTTTCTTGAAAACCCTTCAATATTATCATGTCTCAGACACATTTCATCAGTGGATACGGATGATATAAAAGAACATTCCTTTACAGTCTCATACCTTATGAACAAATGTGGGTTTTCTCTAAAATCTGCTTTAGAAGTTTCTAAACAAGTTCATTTTGAAACCCCAGATAAGCCTGATACTGTTCTTGCCGTTTTCAAGAACTATGGCTTCTCAAAATCCCATATTCTGAACCTTGTGACGAGACGGCCAACGGTGCTTTTGTCTAAACCTAACACAACACTTTTGCCCAAGCTTGAGTTTTTCCAATCTAAAGGTTTTTCAAGCCCTGACCATGTCAAAATCATATCATCCTACCCAAGGATTTTGATGTGTAGCTTAGAAAACCAGTTAGTCCCTGCTTTTGATTTCCTTGAAAACTTGCTCCAATCTGATGCCTCGGTCATCAAAGCAATCAAGCGTTACCCTGGTATTCTATACATTAATGTTGAAAGCATGGCACGTGTTGTCGATGTTTTACGAGACAATGGAGTCCCTAAAAAGAATATTGCTCTGCTAATCCGTTCCAAGCCTTCTATTATGATTTCAAATCTGGAGAATTTTAAAAAGCTTATACAGAAAGTGGCTCTAATGGGATTTCGCCCTTCAAAGAGTCAATTTGTTTGTGCAATCATGGTGCTGATGTCCTTGAGCAGATCCACTTGGGAAAAGAAGTTTGCTGTGTATAGGAGGTGGGGTTTGTCTGAAGAAGAAATTCTTACAGCATTTGTAAAATTTCCAATGTTTATGCGCATATCTGCAGAGAAGATCGCTGGATCAATGGATCTTTTTGTCAACAAATTGGGTTGGGAGTCTTCCTATATTGCCAAAAATCCAACTTTTTCATCATATAGCCTTGAGCAAAGGCTAATTCCAAGGGCTTTGGTGTTGCAATTTTTAGTTTCTAAAGGCTTGGTTGAGAAGAGTTTCAGAAGCCTTGCATTCTTCAATACACCTGAAGATAAGTTCCGGCAGATGTTTATTGATCACCATGCTGAATCTACCCAGATATTGAGATTTTATGAGGAAAAACTTAATCTTTCATCAGTTGTAAACTCTTCTACATTTTAAATCACAGTCACTCTACATTTTGTATTGTTTTTTTCTTGTGTTCTTTGTTTCAGGATTTCCATAAATCAGGCATTTGATATTGCAATTTTGTTTCTATATCATTTGTGTTTTACTCGATCAAACCTTGAACCTTGGCCTGACTGATGTTTTTACAGCCATCTGCCCTAATAGGATAGATGCACTTTTCTTGCCTCGTACAAAATTTGATCACTTGTACGTACCATCTTATTGTTGCTTGTACGTGATGATTTTACACGATAAGAGATGGTCTAATCCATTTCAGGTATATGCTTACCCTCATTTTCTTGGCGATTGCTTTCATGAAACAGAGAGGCTCGGACTTCATTCTGATTTGATACTGCATAGAAGTGGAGGTCACTCATGCTTCGCATATTAGATCTTCCTTTCTACGGATTGTTTATACTAGTCGAAGTCTTCAAAACATAAAAATTTGTTTAACTTAGAGATTATCGGAGGATT